>JAGDQP010010740.1:0-18098 GCA_022664845.1 Lepisma saccharinum
CTTCATCCAGCAGTGGATAGAAAACGGCTGAATATGATGATATATATATCGTATACCTATTGAGATCGATACGATACCTATTGAGATCGATACGATACCTATTGAGATCGATACGATACCTATATACCTATTGAGATCGATACGATATATACACTTTGATATCGTATCGATCTCAATAGGTAGATTTCGGTGTTTACCTAAAAATATACGTGCATTACTTACTACTGGCATGCTCTTGGTTCATCTCAAGTAAACAAACGGGTCACATGAATTAACATATATAGTGAAATTTAAAGAACACAAAGATATATAGATATAGCAAGACACAAGTCACACAAGATAAGATAAATGCAAAATATAAAGAATTGACATTTAAGCTTTGAGATACCAAGTTAGCTTATACAGCTCTGTCGGTAAACATCAGTTTGATTTGGCCAATATTATTTTCGAGATCTCTGCCTACAGTTTTCCAGTTCTTAGTTTGTCACATTCGGTTAAGTAAGATGAATTGTTGAAGGTTCGTCCAATCGGTTGAGTTGCAAAGAGGAGTAGGGGAGCAACAGGGATATCACTCATTCCATCAATGTCGGTTCTCTGCCGGTCTTCCAATCCACGGCACAAACTGCATCCAGAGGAGCATTCCTCCAGGCAAAGGCCTGACACACTCCGTCGTTTGCTTCGTACGCAAGACAAGATAACTTTACACATGAAAAGAAAGGTGCACACAACGGAGCTTGCAACTACCAGTTGTCTGGAGAAACACGTAAGCGTGATTCACTCGATGGATTGCATTTGTTCGTTGCCAAAGAATCTCAATGCTTTTTTTTTTTTTTTTAAGAAAAAGAAAACATCCTAACTTTATTTTATATGGGCAAGTGTACTAACTTGACTTCGGCCCGTCACGTTCTAGTAAAAAGACACCGATGCCCCTGCCGGAGACCTAGGAGTCGTTGGCCTAACGCCTTAGACCGTACGGCTACCCGGTCGGCTCAATGCTTTTATATTGGCTGCTCATATACACACTGAGACGTCTTCGTTCCTAGCACCCGCGGGACATCAGAAGTGGTGGCGGCGGCGAAAAAGGAAAGTTGTCAGCAATGTTTTTGACTTGAACAACGTCATGAATCCAAAATGCTCTTGTACACCACTTCACTAAGCGCAGGTAATTGTCGTCTGAAAGTATAATGTCAGATGACGAAGAAACAGTGGCATTTCACGACAACGATATGTTCTCTACTCCTCGGGCAACGACAGCTAGTTTGCAACTGGCTTTGTCTTTTCGAGTACCACCGGATGGTGCAGAACTTACGACCAGAGGGCGTTCGAACTTCTACTTACAGAATGACATATATTAGAAAACAAAGAAAGCAAGAGGTAAGTAACGAAAATTAGAATATAACATTACCATATTTAGCTATTTTTAAGGTTTCTTAGGCTCCAGAATGTCGGGAATGAAAGTACAGAATAGAATAGTCAATAAAACTGATATCGAACATTTAATTTCAAATGTTTCATATGCATGTTTTTCATCAGATGTCGCTGTTACAGCAGAAGCTAACTTGTTTTGCGCGTAGAGACAGTTAATTATTTGAATGTATTTCGAAAGCTCGGAAATGTATCTCCTATCTCTTAAGTCCTTGTAATCACAATAACATGAGTCTGTGTTAGTTCCCATTACATGAGGATAGTGTTGAAAAATCAGTGGATCGCTCAAGTGACCTTGAATCGAACCCAGGTACTCCTATATTATCAAACATTACTTCTGCGTAGTTTAGGATTTTTGATATGTATTAAGCTGTGTATTATGTTTGCGGTCAAGACGCGGTAAGTAATGTGGACAGACGCGTATCTGATTCTATAATATTGGACTCTGTGACTTTTTAATTTGATTAAAAATAATTATTTTGGAATAGTGATTGTGAGTAGATGCTTACGGATTTTTGTTTTTCATTCTAAAAAAAGTAACAGCGTTTTATTTAACGTGTTTAATAGCGAAGTTTAGTCTTGATAAAGAGAGAGGTTTTTACAGGTTTCTTCTTCTTGAGCTTGGTCTGTGTATGACATATCATGGCAAAATTTCTGCTTTTCATTAAGGATAATTGAAATAAAAAGTGGTTTCCTTTTCTTGAGACATTTTATTGAAACACAAATGAATATTCATAAAAGCACTATCCTTAAGTAATATCTTTATTTAAATGAAAAAGTCACATTCCAATCAGATTTTTAAGGGGAAGGGATTTTCCCAGTCTCTGTTTCCCGAAATAAGCCTCAAACCTGGGATATCAACAGACATAATACGTTATTCTACAGTCTGAGTAACTCTTTCCCCTCTCTGGAAATTGCACAAATCGGACACTGATTCCAGTACACGTAAGTAATTGTGTGCTTGGATGTCCAAAAACGAATATTCCTGCATGCATGCAACAAATATTCCTTTTTTTTTTCTACATAAGTTTCTTTTTCCTTCACGTGTTAGCCCCGTATTTTGTTCTTTCCTTATTCCCCTGAAAGTATTCGCATTCGATGTGGCTAGTGGTTAGTTTGTCGTAGTGTTACTCCGAAACCTATGGCTAAAATCATAATATAAACATATTTAAAGTTTTATCTTACTGTTTCTGTATTCAAACAAAAACTTAAATATATTTGACTTACCTTCGTTAACTGTAATGCAGAAATCCTCGCAAAGTCATATGTGATCCTTGTCCATATTCAGTATATTGAATATATTTGTTTTTCATTCCAGTTACATCGGCATGGTCTCTCAGAGGTTTTATACAGTAACTCATGGCTGGTGCAAGGTTTATGCCACCAACTGGACCATGCATTGCTGCATGGGCTACATCACTTGTACAGAGGCTATTGGTCATTCGTGAAGAAGTTCACCCATAAAGACACCATTCATCTCATTGAGGAACTGAAATCTTTATCCACGTCCATTGGCAGAGGTAACGTCCTGGGTCAAAAGAGAATGGGAATAATTACTCTTAATTGTAACAAACCTTTTTCAGTACTATCACTTGATTTTCTCTTTGCGGCTTCTGAGCTGAAGCAGAAGAAATAAATTATGACTAAGCTACTCGAACTTGTGAAGTATGTTTCTAAAGCTCAAAATAGTACATGTGTTCATTATATCTATCACTTTGCTACTTTTCATCTCGACAACCCTGGCAAATTCATTCCAAGTAACTCATTGTGTTACTTTACTTTGAAGTTACCTGTACTTCTTGTGTGCATTTAATGTATGGGAACTTTTAACAGTTCGCAAGCAGTTTAGATAGGCGGTAGATTGCATTAGGAATTACTAACTGCTGTATCGCAAAGTACATTCTATTCTTTGATCGCTTTCTTTGCGCATGTCATTCGCGATTATTGTTCTTTCGTTTTTTCGGGATTGTTGTTCTTACGATCCTCATACTTTCCAATATGTCGGTGACATAAACAGCCCGTTAGCGACGTCGTTTATTACATGTGTAATTCGAAGTATATGTCTCTATTCGGTTGGAATAGAAGTGTTGTTCATCCGAGGTACCAACAGTCGACTTTCACATTCAAGATAATTATTACATCACCTTAGACATGATTTATTTGAAGTACTAACATGCTTGTTTGAATTCATGTATCGTTTCGATATGCACCTACTATTGTGGGGATGACATCATGTCTCTTCTTAATAACTAACTAACTCTATGGCTTATGGAACTCGCAAATTCATCGCCGCAGTAACAAACGTTCGTCATTGGATTCTATCCTGGGCAACGTCAAGCCAGTTTTCATCACGATACCTACTTCTCAAAGATCTCTTCTAATATTGTCCTCCTAACGACGCCTTGGTCTTCCCAATGGCCTCCTTCCATCCGACCTTCCAACCAGGATAGAATATAATCGTTTTTCCCGCATCCGAGCTACATGGTCTGCCCACCTTAGATGTCGCAATTTCATTATTTTTGCATCTGGTGAATCATACAGTCCGTGGAGCTATGCAGTCTCCTCCATTCTCCAGTTATTTCGTCCCGGATATCTTTCTCAAAACCTTATTTTGAAATACACGTAATTTATGTTCATCTGCTAGGGTCGTAGTCGAACTTTTGCAACCGTAAAGTATTACCGGCAGAATAACCGTTTTATATATTTTCAATTTTAACTTTCTTGATATTAATCGCGAGGTTAGAAGAAACTTCTGGACTGAATAGAAACATGCGTTCCCCGATACTAAACTACTTTTTATTTCTTCCTTGACCTCATTTTTGCTCGTTACGTATGCTCCCAAGTATTTCAATGTGTTTACTTTCTCTATGATCTCATCTCAATAAATAACGGTGTATAAATGTTTATGTGCATATGTTTAAGTTTACGCATTAGCTACGACTGCTTAAGTTATTCTATATACGTAAACGATATAGGCATAAAAATTAGTTCAGTGTTGCAAGTTGATTAATTTCGAACTGTTTTTGAGATTCGTGTTCGTTCGTACTTATTAATCTGTTTGAAGGAATCGTTGTGGTTTGTATTTTGGGATAAGTCTTGGATTTTTTTATGTATTGCAGGTAGAGCGTGGCTGTATCATGCCTTGAATGAAGGCACCCTTGAGAGTTACATCGTATGTTTTACTCGGGACTCAAAAGCACTCCAACAGTATTACAATCGAGAGGCGCTTTTGCGGGATGCTCCTCGGATACAGTTGCTTCTTACACTGATTGCAGGATTAGAACATATCCGCTTTGCATTGGACTTGGTAAGTGGAAAACTGGTTTCCAAATGCTGCTTGTCACTGTATGCGCACTAGGGGGAGTCAGTCTTTCTCTCTCATACATACCGGTTTATATTGAAAATTATTTCCTTTGTACTGAGGAATAGTTTCTTCAGAAATCTTTGTTTTTGCCAAATATCTGCTTTACTGTGTTCCATTAGTGCGTATGCCGGGATGATACTAGTACTTCTTTGTGACCATCAGAACGGCGTAGATTATCTGCCGATACAATGATTATTTTTTTCCCCTGCAGATGGGAAAACTTCTTACTCTTTCAAGTGATAGTTGACTTTCAGGTAATACTTGGCCATTTTCATTGAAGGTCTGTGTAAAGCGACATCTACATTTGAACCTTTTGTTCCGAATTTTCGTGCCGCACCTTTGAATCCCAGCACGAAGCAAAGAAAATAACCTTTGCGACAAGCGACCTAGTTGGAATGATACAGTTACGAAGTCTTTCTCAGTACTCACCGAACAGCCACAAGTTTCTGAAGGCCATAAATATATTTTTAAAACTTAGCAGTACCTTTACGCAACTATTCAAAATTACGAATAGTGGATGTATTTCGGTTGGATTCAAAATTACAAGTATTGAAACAAGAATCACAGTTTATTCCCAAGAGATTAGAACTCTGGAATGCTAATTCTTCCCATTTACGTAAGAGTCCCCGGCTTCTCCAGTCTGCAGCTACCATTGGCTGTTAAAATCTCTCGCTGCTCTATGTCGTGATAGATCTGTAAGCCTACAAAGTATGAACCATAAGGTGGGTAATATTTAATGTAAGTTTATGTGGCGAGGAATAAATTCTAAGGTTTCCTTCACTTCCCTCGCTGTCATTGAATCATGTAATAAAATGGCGATTACAAACACACACAGTTTTTCCAATCAGTTACATTAGTTTCATCAGGCCTGTAAGCTAGCCAAATGGTTGGCAAACTTACTGGGTAAACATAGGAACCAATTTAAACACACACTACAAAATTCCAGAAAAGTCAAAGAACATGTTACTTCATTTGTTAATGCGGACAGATTAAAAATGGCCTCCATCGATATCGTAGATATGCTTCCATCCATACCAACAGATCTCGCAATGTCGTGCACAGAAACTTTTCTACGCAGAAATACACATAATTTGAAATACAAGAAATTGTGTGCAATTACTTAAGTCTTTGCCTACATAATAATGTGTTCCAGTTTGCAGACTTTTTTTTTTATAAACAAAACAGTGGCTTACCTATGGGAAGTTCTTTGTCCCCTATACTATCACATTACCCATGAATCATTTTGAATATGAAATTTTAAATAATCCGGAGTTTAAAGCAATCAGATATTTAACCGTTCTGTTATTGACACGTCATAGGGAAGACAAACAAATAGAAGCACTCCTTGCAAAGCGGAACAGTATTAACAGGAACATTAAGTTTGCAAAAGAACTTGAAACCTTCAGCGTTATCAGTTTCCTAGATTTACAAATATACAGACAAAATAATAAATTTAAAACTACAGTATATGGGAAATCTACCTCAGGAGAACAATATATACATGCTAAATGAGGCCACCGTGCACAAATGAAATATAATATCTGGCTTAATTTCTCTTTACGTGCTCTCAACCTTTGCACAGCAAAAAAGGATTTAAACAGAACTTGACTACATAATACGTATAGGACAACAAAATGGATACGATACATACACGCCGTTGAAATTGCACCAGCGCGCACAATCGAAACATGATAAAAGCAGAAAAATGAAATATAAAGCGAAGAAAGATCTAACCTGGAACCTTATACCAACCTGTTACCGACAGACTGGAAACAGTTTTTGTCAAAAATAAGTTGAAACGTGCCCTGAAACAACGAATAAATATATTACTCAAATTAAAAGCTGCTATGGAAAAAAACTGACAGAGGTTGTGGAATTTACCAGATCACTTGCCAGTGGAAGGACCAGTATTTCGGAATGACTAAGCAGAACCTTAACAGCAGGGTCACGGAGCATATTAGAGATGCCAGAAAGGATTAATTTCCTTGATTTGGCCTCTCACGACACCTGAAAAGTACCTTCATGAAATAGCCGATGCCAAGGTACTGTATAAATCAGGTTCCCATGATGAGCGAATGGTATATGAAAGCATTCTTGTTCACAAAAATCAACCTGCATTAAATTTAGATCAGGGCTTGTTAAATAAATCGTGGTTTGACATAATAAATAAAATGCAATAAAACATTATATTTTAAAAGTCGTTTACTCATTTACTTCAACACTTTTTGTTTATTTCACATTTTAATAAACACTTCCACACATAACTTCAACCAAATATACAGTTGTGCAACAAGATCCTCCTGTTTTAGTATCTGTCAACATTCCATTTCACAATACACTGTGGCAACCTTTCCCCCTACCTTCATTCCACTCAGGCCCCCGTTTTTTATTTCACCTGCATGGAGCACTGACAATAGCCATCGGGTCATTCCATGTCAAATCACAAAGGCCATGACACCCACCATCTCAGATTTAGATGGAACTTTGCAATTATTCACTACTATGTCCTTAGTGTACCAGTAAATTTTTTTGAAGCTATGACTGATACTTTTTTTTATATTAATACTTAAGTATACTGCCGTTTTTGTGTTTTCGCAGCTCGGAATCGTTGGCCAAATGTACCAAAAAGAAACAAAATATTTAATTTCTCAGAAATTATTGAAGATAAAGCGTTGAAACTTTTAAGGGATCTTTCCTATTCTATTTACTTTCAGAAAAATATAAATAGACCACAAACAAACGTAAAAAATAAATAAAAAATATTCTGTAAGATTAATGTTTTCTTTGTACTTGTCTGTGAAAAAAAAAAAATGATTTATTGTAAGTTTTATAAGGAAACGTTCAGCAAACAAAATAAGCTTTGAATACAAGAAAGCTAAAATAAATGCAAACATAAATAAATGAAAGATTTTACCATGCATTTAGGTTTACACACTGTAATATGTTATTTATTAGCTGAATTTTAAATTTCCTAGCTTTCATTTAGGCCTGAAACAAAATGGTGAAATTAATAGGGTGAGTTGAATTGGAAAAATACCACAAAATAGTTTTAGGTAATGTACTTACATTATATTTGAAGCATCAAGGAGAGCTGCAGTATTTACAATTTGGATGCTTTTAATTTGCAGGTACAAATATCCATTTTTACTTTGCAGAATTTGATAGTCTCTCTCTGTTAACACTGCATTTAGATAAGTTTTATTCTGTTAGTTGCAAGTCTTCTTGTGTTTTTGACCAGGTTTTACTGAGATGCCATTTGCAATCAAAGACTTTGCAAACGGCAAACTTCCAGTCCGCAACCCTTTCTTTACAGATTTTTTGTGACACTTGGTTGGATCACAACAATTCCTCTCGTGTCTCTCATAGACTTTAGTAAAATAGTAATTGTGATGAGCACAAACTGTAGTAAAACGGCTGGGTTCTATTGAAGTTCGTAACAAAATAATTTCTTTATCATTTTCAGTCAATTCTAATGTATTTACAACACTTTTTGATGATGTATAAGTAGTTAGATGGCAGTCTGATTTAAAAAGATACCAAGACTACATTTGTTTAAATTTTCCATATTTTGTATGTAACTAGAAAACATAAGAAAAAATATCACTTGTTGATAAGAAAATACTTATTATTCCTTTGTTGGCCAATTCACTCACATTTTGTTTGAAGAAAATAACAGAACGACATCAACATAGGCCATTCACCCATGAGAGGTAAAGTGAGACGGAAGTTTGTCTGCAGCTGCCTGCCTGCCACACACAAGTTTCTTGTCTACTTGTCTTGCAGGTTGCTACAGGTTCCTTTCTTCTGTCTGTTGGTTGGATATTTTGATAACAAAATTTTTAAATAAGGTTTCCCACTTAATTTAGTGATAAAAATCGTTTATTTTCTTATTTGTAAATTTACATGGTGTCTAAAATAATATATTTTTTTTATTCTTCGTTCTTGAGATTGAAAAAAAATCAATCTGCAAGAACTAATATATCGTATGTGTCACCTAAAAAACTCAGACTTTTAGTAGTCAGTACACAGGTTAAACGATTGGAGCTAGAAAAACGAAATTTGGTATGACGGTACATCATCACTAATAGGTTACGGAAACATTCCAAAATATCTGCAAAGACGTCATCTTGGATTCAAAATGGCGGGCCCCAAAAATTCATTTTCCACACCGTTTGAGCTAGAGATACGAAATTTGGCATAAAGGGGTATTATCAAGATTAGATTAAGAAAGTATTACACAGTTTTGAAAAAGTCGCCGTCTTAGATTCAAAATTGCCGCCAAACCCCATGTATAGAATACACGGACGCATAAAAAACGAAATTTTGTATGGCTGTGCATCATCACTAATAGGTTACGAAAATATTACAAAATGTCTCCAAAAACGGCATCTTGGATTCAAAATGGCGGACCCCAAAAATTAATTACTTAGTTTCAGCCTACTACGAGTTATCCCATTCACTTTCAGTCGAAAAGAACGCCTTTTTCCCGGTGACGGGCTTTAACTGGTTGAGTAGCACTTAGTAAAAAAAAAAAATAATGAGCTTTCTGATAACCACTAATATTGATGTAATTCTAGATAGTTTATAATTTAAGAAAAAATCATGCTGGTTGGAGAGTTAAGTTGTGGTCGTTTTTCATAATACTTGTCGTGAAATTTGGAAAAACGAATTTTACAGAATATATATATTTTTTTAAGTTTGTTAGTGGCCCATTCATATTCTCCTGAAAGTAAATAGAATAGGAAAGATTACTTAAAAATTTCAACACTTCAATAATTTCTGAGTAATTACATATTTTGCTCATCTGGCTGACAATTCCGAGCTGCGAAAACGGAGAAACGGCAATATACTTAAAAATGTATATAAAAAAAGTATGACTCATAGCTTCAAAAAATTTACTGGTATACTAAGGACATAGTAATGAACACAAAGTTTCATGAAAATCTGAGATGGTGGGTGTCATAACCTTAAATTGTTGGCTGATTTGACCTGGAATGACCCCATCTTTGCGGACGGCTTCATTTATTCCTAGAGCATTTTACAATTTTCCCCTGATGAAGCCAATCGTTGGTTGGCGAAACTTGTGTTGGCAAACGCCATTTTATTAGACGTGCAATGGCAGCGAGGAGAGTGTACTGTTTGAAGGTAAGCTGGGTAATAGTTATTTTGCCAAGCGCTTATAAAAGAAGAAAGAAAGAAAATGATCATCAACCCTCGAAATCGATTCCAGCGGGATACTACTACTATTCGGATTTTAAGGTGAAGAATTCCCTTCCCCCTAATCTTGGTAATAAGTGCGAGCTGCACACGAAGTTAGCAACAAACCAGAAGTCACTGGGTATAAGTCTGGATTGTAGATGCTCGGTGACACACCAGTTCGAACCTTGCGCGTCTTCACGGATTTAATTCCCACGAGGTTCCATTGAACGGAAACTAAGTTCGGCCACTCGTTTAGAATGTTAATAATATTTCAATGAATCAGTTCAGCTCCATTCACGATACCAAGTAATTGTTTCTTGCGGCACTACACGACAGCTTCTGTTGTACAAAAGCGCGTTGAAGTGGCAAATGACACTAGATTGTGAAGTTCAAAGTTTCCCAGCAAGCGTTAAGTGCTGGTTGTTGGATTTGCCTCCTTTTCTTGACGATGGAGTTCAGAATCCAGGATGGTAGGTCTGCCGAGATCAGGTTAGGATTTTCAGTTGGCCGGGTTTCCATATTTGAAGAACAATTTTTTCGCGGTTATGTGACATTTGCAAGGCAGAGAGATATTTCGGGTGGCCTGCGGAACGTTTTACCCAAGTTGAAATTTCTATGCAGGTTCACGGAAAAGAACCAGAATCGGTTTGTCAGTGAGGGATCGGAATCCCCATTCGTTAAGAATATGTTCTATTTGTGACAAAGCAAACTATTAATTCAGCATTTGACATGTTGTTTTGATAAGAAAGCCTTTTACCTTTCTATACATGTGCCTAATTCACACTACAACTTAAAACTAAGACCTTCCAATGAGATAAATATAAATTACTCTGTGCTTTCCGAGGATTACCGCAAATACTGATATGTCTCTTTAGAGTAACAAATACTGACATAAATCAACGAACTTCCCCAAATTTTTAACAGTGTAGAAAGTAGGAGTATGACGAGTTGAAAAAAAGTACGCAATAATTGAATGAGGAACACTCCATTAATTTCCATAAAATGTTTTGTTTTACGAAATATTTTTTTTTTTTAACTTTGAACCTAATGATCAGGGGCTTTGGTGAAACTATTCAGTAGGAGAAAAGGGGGAAATGCACCTAAAAGCATAATTTATCTGACAAGAGCTTTCACAACACCGAATTGGCGATGGAAGTACAGCAAAATCTAGTTCCATGCTTCGTGGTTACAGTTTATTTTTTCTTTCTTGTTTTGAGTTTGAATTCCACACGCTTTACAGACTTTGTGTCACGTTTATGTATGCGGGGGAGAGAGAGAGAGATTTCCTACGCCTGATCGTTAGATTTTATTTCATCAGACTCCTTTTAGGTTGCAACTAAAATGTTTTCCATGTGCTAACATGGCTTACACATTACATTCGATGTGACAAGTATCATTTTTTATTACAGGAAATATGTTCAACAGTAAGTATACACAATATGTATCCAAATGTATACAAATATTTTTTTCCGTCTAGATCGAGCATTGGTGCGGGATCAAATGTATTTAGTAGGTAATAAAATATGGTGGCAGCAATGACAGCTGGCACCGTTTAAGGATGCAGAGCTCTAGTATTTTTTCTGTTGTGTCGAATAATGTTCATGCCAACTTTGGTGCAGATACGTCCAACCGTTGGGAGCCATTTGAAAGATTGATTGGTAACACTGACAGTTTGGGTGCTTGGAGGACACCTACCATATGTTCTTATTATGTTTGTGCGGAGTTTGGTACGGAAATGTCCAACGATTTTGAAGCAATTTGAAAGTGGAATTTTAAAAGTAGGTTTACAACACTGACAACTACGGGGCCTCTACGACCTGACCAAATACCTAATGCACATGTATGTAGTAAATGATAGGTCCCCTTCCCCGAGTACCCCTTCCGTGTCATCTAAGAGTGTTTCGAACGTCATCTTGGCAAGTCTACTTCTTTTCCGCTTTCTATTTTCTGCGAAAGTTTTGTTCGGGTTGGTGCTTTCTCTTCTTACAATTGATCAGTTTTTCTTCAGTGTCGTCTGGGAATATTTTGAACTTCACCGCGGGAGATCTGTTTCTTTTCTGCTTCCTGTTTTCCACAAAGGCTTTATCCAAGTTGGTGTACAAGTTTCTAGGTGGGGTTACCTATGATGAGTGGATAATAAGGGATGTCATCTATCCTCTGCTTGGTTCTGACAATGATCTCTTCTGGTTTGGTCTTTCCTTCTACAATATTTACCTTTGCTACCTCTTCCTCCTGGAATGGTGGGTTTCCTATTCCTTTCAGGTTGTTTATTCATCTTTGCACAAAATTTACTCTTTCACTTCTCGGAAAAGGTATTACGTAGCTCACTTCTGATCCATCTTCGGATAGTTAGGTCTCTGGGTCATCCTCCTCTACTTGAACTGATGGCTTGGTTGTCTCCCTTCGGTATTGCCTTAGGTGTGGTTGTCATTTGTTAACTTCTCTTCGATTCGTTCCATCCGTGGTCTTCTCTATCTTTTGGATGTCCTCCTTTTTCACATACGTCTCTAGCTCTTTTTCAGTTCGTTGAACGTCACTGTCCACCACTATTGGAGCGTTCTTCGAGGGTAGTTAACTTGTCCTCAAGTTTCCTTGTCTGGAGTACCAATGTATTATAACCCGATTTATACTCCTTTCGATAGCCCTCCAATCTCTCACTAATGCTGTTTTCAAATTCATTCAGCTTCTGGTCCTGGCTATTTAGCTTCTCGTTTAACCCTTTGAATTTCTCGTCCAGTTCCTGCCTTTGGACGCTGAATTTCTGCTCTAAATCACTGAGTCTTTTGTCTTGGTTGTCAAACCTTTGGTTCATATAATGTATCAGCTGCTATAACATGGAATTAATGCTTACTTTTTCCTTTCCCTGTGTCTGCTCTCATTGCTCAGTCTGTGCCGTTGCTTATTCTCCTATTCTCCTTTCCTTTTCTCTTTTTATCGTACTACTCCTCCGGGTAGGTACCATCTCGCCGGTTGCCTCAAGCCCAGGTACTTACTAGTTCGGGACTCGTATCGCTTTCTCTCCATTCTATGGGTACTCTATATAGGTTTGCTTTCAAAATTCTTCTCGGGACTGAAACTGAAGTTACTACTTCTCGTATAGGCCGAATATCTACTCAGATATGGAGCCCTGCAGCTGGGTGTCAATATGTAAATGATACGTCCCGTGCCCCGAGTACCCCTATATGGATTCTATATGAGAGATATATTATCGATGAGGCACTGATATGTATTGTTACTCTCCGGCTATGGGCAAAGGATTTGGTTTTGTCCACCTGAAAAGGAAGATGATTAGTATCGACTGACCAACCCGGGGTACACACAAAATATAAGCTACAGTGTATAGGGATATGTGGTCTCCTACCTTAAGGAGGCGGGATGTATGTAAAAGGACAATGTATGCAAGGGAAAACAAGAAATAAAGCAAAGAAAATGTTCGAAATATCTTGATTAAACTAGCTCAGGGCTTCCAGAACTGTCTTGATTGGTGCTGCGGTTTACTGTTGCCAGCCAATTTTCTAAAAAAAAAAAAAAAAAAAACAGTTGTTCAGATTGCTTCCATTCAGTTAGACGTAGTTGCGCCAAACTTACCCATAAACCTTATTCGACACAATACAAAACACTGATGTCGCCTACGTTGCCAAGTAACCTTCTTACCAGTGTTGCCAGCCTACTTTCTTTAAAATTATCTTCGTTTTCATAATTTTAGTCATAGCTTCACAAAACTTGGCATAAATATTGTTTGGCACAATAGGAACATACTGCAGATGTTCCCGCTTCCCAGGAACCTCGTTGTCAGTGTTGCCAGTCCATGCTAAAATATATATCATGAACCATAAGGTGTAGAGACTTAATTTTAAAGTAGTCAAATGTGTACGTAAAGGAACAGAGGAAACTTGTCGGGGAGCCAGGGAAGCTTGCTCCCCTTCCCCCGATCGTATACTTATGAAAATTTGCTGATAGTTGATAATAAATAAGGGTTTCTCCAACAGAAAAGACGAAATATAATAGCGAACAATTATGTGCATATGCAGAGGTAAGTTTTTTATGGAGCGGGGCTTGCACCCTTGAACCCTTGTATCTAAATGTCCTAATGAAGCGTTTTTCTATGGGGAAGGGCGAAATACAGTAGCGAACAGTGCTGTGTATAAGCAGAGGTATTTTATAAAAAATAATGCTTGCGTGGCTAAAATGTGATGAAGGGACAGTTAGTAGAATCGCAGCTCTAACGTACTTAAATCTGTAGATTGTCACGGTTGAGTTGTATGTATATGGAACGGCAGTGGCGGACGATTACAAGATAATAATGTAGGAGCGGCTCGTCGCTTGATCATTATGATCTGAACTAAACCCATATTAGCGAGGAAACTGGCAAAAAGTGTTTAGAGTAGGAAAAACTATACTATTTATAAGATGTTTGAATATAATGATCATTGTAATGGGTGATAACACTGCAAGATCAACTGATGCATATATTTACTTGCCTGCTTACTAGTTTACTTTTATATTGTTGCGTCAGAAGGGTTTTTACTTTGATTTCCTTTAACTGTTTAGTAAGAGAAAAAAATGTTTAGTGCAAAGGATATTTTATTTATTTTGTGCTAGTTGGTAATCAACACTGTAATATTGCAGAATGCACCTTTCCTTGACATGGCTGTGTACAGTCCAAATAGTGGAGATACTTTAGTGGAAGGACCGACAGAGGTGGTAATGGAACAGATGAGTTCGTCCACTATCTCCCTACCGTCGCCAGGGGACTCAGGTGTTGCTCTCTTGGACAGCGATGCAGAAGTGACTTCTATGAGCGGAGCGAACGAAGTGGATTTGCAGAATTCGCAGGATGGAAAAGATGTGAGTGTAAAATATGAATGCTTTTCTCCATCTACTGATTGATTTAGTTGTTATCTGAAGATCTTTTGATAGTACGAGGGATTTTCAAAATGTTTCTAAACTTATATATTTTCTGGGAAAGTGGAAAATAGGAGTGAGGTGTAGGGTGTTATGTGACTAGTTGGCAAAGCAGGTCTGTTAATGAGAGTGCTGGTGCACAACGGTGAATATGGCAGGGAAAGGTAGAATTGCGCCAAGGAAGATCAATGCTGTGCTTTTGTGGCAGGTGAAAAAATGATTGGTAACGTAACACACGCGTCTTAGGGATCAGTGTTGAAATAACGACAGATTTCTTTTTTGTTTAGTCATATTTATGGCATTTAGGCATCTAAGGCCCAGGTCGGGATAGGGAAGGGGAAAAAGGATTCGTGAAGGTGTCGGCCAGGGCCCATGTTGAAGTTGCCATCCCGGTATTTGCCTGGTATAACTGAGGAAAAACCTCAGTCAGGGTGGTCCGCCGCTGGGATCGAAACCACACCGTCCCGAATGCTACGCCAACAGATTTCCTTGAAGCGTAGAATAAAGCCTGTTCCGTTTTTCTCGGTAGTTAACGTAACACGAAGTCACGTATGTTCTATTTGTTTCGCAGGGCAGGAACAAATACATATTGAAATTGAGAAGTCACACATGCCGGCTTGACCACACTTTGCACATGTGCCTATGTAGAGATATCACATTGTTTGATCGTGTGAACCGACCAAGGCTAGTTAATTGCTTTTATTATGGGTGTGATGACCAATTCTGTGCAAAAACTAATTTTTCTTCCTTTTTATGAATGACGAGAAACTCCACATGGAACTGTTAAGTGAAGTGAAAGTAGTCCGTGGTAAACTGCTGTAGATATTTAACAGTAGTAGAAATGCTGTCAGTTACCCCCGTAAGTAAATTCTACGCATACTCAATGAAACTTTAAAAATGCCAAACCGGTTGTGTCTGCAATAAATCTCATCGATAAAAAGATAGCTCTTTTATGTTCTACCGAAGAGGCTAGAACTGGTTTCATGAGAAACGAATAGTCAAGTAGTTGGTCGTATTCTTTTACGTTCCATAAAGAGTCACTTGCTTCTGTCCTTCACTAGAATTGTTAGTATTGAGAAAATAGAAAAGGGGACAAAATAGAAATACAATACTAACTGCCTTCCTCTTCCTGTAGTCAGAGAAATGCAAACAGCAAACTTAATAACAGAAACACTGAAACATTAAAATCTACCAAAAATATATTTCCATGGCGTTTCCTGGTTAGAAAATTGAAAAAGTTAGCAACGCAAGAGCACCAGAAAAAGCGTGTACACAGCTGAACACCATGTACTACTGTCTTAATGAAGAAAACCGAGAAAGAAAATCTCACTTCAGATCCAGAAGGACTTGTTTATTTCAGACAGTCATTGAGTAGTCTTTTCGTTTCAGTGTAATTTGCTAATAAAGCTGCCAGTAACATGTACATTAATTTTTATGTACTTGAATTTCTTTCTTTATTTCAAAGTCTGCTCAATGTTTCGTAAACTGGTAAAGGAGCTAATATCCACTTGTGCCTCAATACTCAGTCGCGCGATTTCCACTCTCATGCGGATATTTACGCTCCGGTCAAAAAAAAAAAAAAAATCCCACCGACAGATTTTATCTATTGCAAAATTAAAATGACAACCAACCTAATGAAAATTATAACAAAGGGACAATATTTGATTGTTGCATTGAAATATATTATTATACATTAAGCTTTACTAATTCAAATGGAAATCAGTTTGCCTTAGTACTTTGTGTATCTACCTCGAGGCTTTCCGAGGGCTTGAACTATTTGTAACATTGACTCTGCAAGGTTTTGATGTGTACGAAGCCGAATTTCGTGATACCAAACATGAACCATCTTTGTACATTATTTTTCTTAATAGAAAAGCAATATTTACTAAGTTTTGAAACCGTAACGGACCACAACTCTCAATGGGATTCATATCGGGTGAATTGGGGTGCCAGTGTAACTGCTAAATCACCAGATCTGAGATACACTGCTGGATAGCTCTACATCGTTGAAAACTGGCAATATCATCGTGAAATAAAAATGGTACAAGGTTTGCACACTGAGATCGTCCATATCTATATTCGGAACATACTTTTTTAGTATTTCACAGTCTGCTAATCTATGATTTGTTCTTGTGAAAATTTTAATTTATCCTTTCCCTTTGAAAAATATTGCTTCCCATACCATTACACTTTTTCTAATCCTTCTTTAATTCCTCTCGTAGTTCCATCCACCGTTCCAAACCACCATCATTACCCAGCATAGTAAATTTCTTTGGATCTGAGAAAATCACTCTTCCAATTTGCGTTGTACAATTTTCATGCATGTCAACGAATGTTTATTTGTACCTTTTATATATATATATATAAGGCCAGTCAAATGAAAAGGTCCAATTGCAAATATCCGGACAAGGTGTTGAGGGAGATGTTAGTCCTGTTTGCGGTTGATATCCACATATGTTCTTCTTCCAGGGCATTCATCATCTCGTGTCAAGGTTGGATAAGTGCCTCAACAGCAATGGTCATTATATATAGCTCTATCCAGTAATAAAGTCTGTACAAGGAAATGGACCTTTTCATTTGACTGCACCTTATATATATATATAAGGTAAATTTAAGACAAATGAAGGAGACAAAAGGATAATACTTACCGCTTACTTTCGCATTAGATCACACACATTCACATGTACACATAATAAAGTCACTATATTTCGTGTATTCACACTTTTTCAAGTACAGAGGAAGAGAGCGAAGTTCACGTGTTCACAAAGTACAAGCTTGAAGAGACAGTGGCGACACGTAGCGGACAAAGCATCAAAACTGGAGAACAACTGACTGCTGTACCGCGTAGATATCCGGAACTTGAAATAATAATAACTGTATAGCGTGTAAGTACAAGGTGGGATCGTGGATGGAAATGTGTTGAAAATGCAGAGGAAAAGGGGAGCTTAGAGTTGTTGAAGGTTAAGGCCAGGTTTTATTTTCGCGCTCAAACCGTGAATAAAGGCATTCTCCCGCAGACGGCGTGTTGAGGTGCTGGTCGTAGGGGGTCAAATGTAGATTATGGCAACCAGGAAAGATAGATCAAAATTGGTATTGTGGGACTCGGTGTGCAAGGAAACTGAGGCATCCGGTTTGTTGATAGTGCAGAAGTAACGATGGTTATTAATTCGAATGTTAAGAGCACAGTTTGTTTCCCCCACATAAA
>JAGDQP010010740.1:18498-30703 GCA_022664845.1 Lepisma saccharinum
GTGGGTTGGATTTTTGAGTGGGTTGAGTGTGTGAGGATACACGGCGGATCTGTTTGGTTACAAGGTTAGAAGGGTAGCCTCGGTTGACTAGAGCCTCTTGGAGGCGTTGGTTGTAAGTTTCAGCAGCAGAGGTGGTGGAATTCAGGCGTTGTCCTCTGAGGGCAAGGGAGAAAGGAATCGCTTTCTTGGTGTGGTAAGGATGGAAACTTGAGTAGTGTAAATACTGCATATGGTTGGTGGGTTTTATGTGAACGGAAGTGGCCACCATTTTCATTATACTGCACATTATGGGGCTGTGGTTTTCTTTTCTGCGATTGCATCAGTACCTAAAACTTGACATCTCAGGTTCTGTTTATTTCTTTTTCCGATTGTTTTATGATTAATGCGAAGCCGTCTATGAATTTCGCTATTGGACATTCCTTCTACATTGAGCGCCAAAATCGTGACCTTCCTTGGAGTTATGACTTTTCTCTTCCCCATAACAAATACACATCAAATTAAATTCTGGTAACACACTTGTTATTGTTGCGAAAGGATAGAGAAGAGCAAGAACAGCTGCTGAGAAGTCTCTAGAATGAAGCACCCAACTGCAGAAGTCAAAATGGCGAGCTCACATGTGTAAACAGATTACAGCCCCTGTAGATAATGAAACAAGCTAGAAACAAATGAAAGTGCTAATCTTTACTAATTTCTGTTTTAAACCCTTTGCCCTACAAACACATTGTTGAAACCAAGCTATTGAGCGAAAATAAAAAGTAGCAAAACAATCTTAGAGATGGCTGTGAAGAAATATTATCCCTATCCGTGTGAAAGAAATTGGGTACAGTTATTCCCAAATTCCGTCACTCAACTTCATAGACCATACACACATATTGCGCTACGTAAACTATGGTTCTGAAACATTACGTCTCGACAGGTTATCATCCTGTTAATCAAATTGATATATCGTTATATAACAACAAATGCTTATCTTTATAAAATAAAAGTTGTAGATACACAATTCTTGATTGCTGTAACAACACCTTTTTAGAGGATCCCGACCATATTTTCTTTCAATGTACGAAATATGATGTAACAAGGAAGAGGTTGCTTAAGTCTCTGCAGAAAATCTAAACTGCTACCTCTATCAATTGATTTCCTTGTTAGTGAACCTAACTTACAAGTTGGTTATATATCCTTTTAAGTTTACTAAGAGCTAATAAACTACACTTCTAGTTTGATATCACAACTCGTATTTAAAATACGAAGAATGATTTTATGAAGACACGAAAATATATTTTATCCAGTTCTCATCACCTTTTTAGCTATTTCCCAGTAGAGTCGTCGACAACTTTGAAATATTCCAGAAGATTGAATGTTAGAATTCAGAGATATTCTTTCCTTTAAGTTCACTGCAAAATGAATCCTTGTGAATTGTTCCCTACTGGTGTATATGTGAAAACCTTACTTCACCAAACTGTGCTTCAAGAACAATGTTTTCTTGTCTATCTTATCCGAAGACTGGATACTTTAAATCAGGTACTTATCACAACATTGGAAGAAATACTGGTACAAGGGATAGGATTGTTGTCGATTATGTGCTGGCTGACAACAATCTCACGTTTCGGCTACCATTTCGCCAGAAAAGAAAGAAAGAAAGATGTGTATAATAGAAATTCTTATCTACAGTAATTCTAGATCCATTCTTCTAAATTAAATTGTTGTAGAAAGTAGGAAGCTTATATAATAATAATAATTAACCATTCCATCTGACTGCTTGACAGCAGATCTAAGCCGACATCAGATTCAACCAAATCAAACTGCACCGATATTCCACGCTTGTCTCCGGGGATAACGCAAGTCGAAGCACAATGTTATGGATGCGAGACGCGAAAAGTGGCGATGAAGGAAGGTGCAAATCACGCGTAAGTGCGAACCAAGTGTACCTCAGTTGTGGCTCCGGTCGTAAATCGGAGTAGGGAGTACCCCTTGTTCGAAATCTTACTCTTTAATTACAATCGTGTTTCTAATCATTTAATAGAAAAAAAAACTTATTTTTAACAAACTAACTGCTCCACAGCAGACAGAACCAGCTTCAATCCCAGCCAATCTTATTTATTATTCTCAAGCATTATGTGAAATACCAATTTAACCCAGCTAATAAGAGAGAGAGAGAGTATAATTTACACTATCAGACTATTCATGGAATTGTTTCTGTCCAAGCTATTTCTAATACACTTTTGTTTTTCGAAACAGTAGGACTTAATTGATAAAAAAATTTGTGATTTAAGGTAATACTTGGAAATATGTGTATGTAAATATAAAATTATCTCGATGCAAAGCTATTCTGTCAAATAAACAATCAAATGTATTATTGTGAGGCAAACGTACTGCACGCTTAAAAGAAATTACTAATATAATTGAATATTCAAAGTAATATTATTTTGTTCTATCGTGAACGCGCTTATCCTTTACGCAACACACTTTACCTCTGGATGCTGGAGGATCGCTGCCTGAAATAGGGAGTTACGAAGCCTATTCTTTGCCTGTGGTTTTCGGCAAACGCAGCAGAGCAATGAAAAGAAGTGGATAAGTGTAAGAAAGGATAAAAGATGAAAAATTAACGAAGTTTAACTCAGGATATAAAGAAAGAGGAGAAAAAAGATGGTTGCATGCAGTTTAGAACAGGTTTATGATTGGCGGACAGGTGTTTGTATAACGATTAGAAAGCATCTTCATTTCGTTGCTGCATTTCAAATGTAATACTCCACTCGTTTAATTTGTGTATAATGATAGTGACGTTCAGTCTAAAACAAGTGTTAATGTAATTTTTTTGTTTCATCCACAGGACTCTTGTGCGTGTAGTGAGATTGAAGATAATCGAATCAATCGCTTGCTATCACTAGAAATGGACAATAGTGATCTGGACGAGTTGTATGCCAGTAGGCCCTCAGAGCCTTTGCCTGTGAAGAATTGCGATGACTCTTCACTGCTTTGTGATAGTTGTGAAAGTGTAGGAAATCTGTTGGAACCCCAAAATGCAGCTTCAGCTGGTTGTGTAAACGAGAAAGAATCAGTTGATATTAACCCTGGTGAATGGGAGGTGCATTCTACCATTCCTCCAACTTTGTCTGCGACTGACTTAGTAAATCAGAATGCAACATACGAGGTTGCTCCTGTGATCGTAACAAATTCTTCCCATAGAAAGCATGTTAGAAAAGATAGTTGTGATGAAACAAAGATAAAACGCGTGTCCTTTTGTGGAGATTTAGAGTGTAATAATGACTTTGTACCGTTGGATCCATCGTGTGCGAACCAAGTGGAAGACCCGAGGCAAATAGACTCAGCAACCATTCCCAGTGATGCTTCAAAGACAACCTCAGCGGCCAGTAGTGTTTGCTTACTTCATAGCTCTACTGATACTATTGGAGCGCCACCAGTTACTGAAAGAGGTGCCCCAGAAGGTCAAGAGGACCCGCAGCGAACATCGTCATTTCTTGGTCATTGTAAACATTGCTTAGGTGATAAGTCGGGTACAGCCGAGATATCAGATACGCAGAGCGAGAAGTCGTCTGTTGATGGCAGACCCTGTCAGTCGAACACATCAGTCTGTTTCGAATGTTTAAGGGGAAGTTTAGGAACACGGCTTGTGCAGATGAAGGCGTACCTTGTGAGGAAGATGCAAAGAGAAGCGCAGTGTGCAAAGAGAGCCAGACTTTTGGTTGAGCAGAAGGCACAAAGAAAAAAATGTGATTTATTTATTCGCGGAATCAAACCAGAGAAAGAAACGAACGGCGCCTACTTGAAACAGCTGGAAGAGGAAATCAGAGAACACGAGAAGCCAGGGGACCATCATGTATCGCCTGGAGTGGCCGAACTCATGAAGAGGGATATTTTTAGCTGCGAAGATGAACAACTTTACAAGGTATATTACAGTGATACTTTATTACAAAAACTAACAATTCTTTAAGTATTTCCCTATTATAAGCATTTAGGTACTTGCAGTATGATCACTGGTATATATAGTATAACGTGCTTTCAGTTTTAAATGTTTTGTAGTACATTTATATAGAATACATATCACCTTGCGGAAGTTTATTAGTAAAAGCTTAACTAATTGTTCTTAAAGTATGCACAGTGTACTTACGTGTAATTAGCGTCCGTTGGTTTTGAGAAAAGATTCGACATTTCAAATCCAACTGGAAACATTCTCCGGAACAAGCGCCTAAAAGATAATAAGGAAGAAGGGAGGGGGGAATATTTACAGAAGAAGGCGAGTATGAATGACTAATTGTAACCGCTTGAGATCAGTCACACTCTTATGAAATATAGTAAAAGGCACAGACGTGATAGCTCAGCAAAACGTGCATGCCTTGTAATTAAGCTACCCCAGCTTCAAACCCCGAGACCAGTTTCTCTGCCACGTATTCCCTAGTTTGCCTGTCACATCAGATGCATGAGGGAATAGTACCTTGGATTGTAGTGATGACAGAGACCTTCCCCTTCCTTCTCCAACAAGTAATGTTGAAGCTATGATGTGATGGCCGTAGCTGTAAAAACCTTCATTTTAGTTTTAAGATCATATATATTCGTAGCGATCATGGGTAATACATGCTGCAAAGTATCTCAGTGCTTTCCTGTCGCTAACTTAGAAAGGAGGGCCTGTTATGCTAGCTAGGTGGAAGGACAGTTTACTCTAATTCAAGATCAGAAAGATAGGGATCAAAGTATCTGGCCAGTTCCAAATGGGTACCTCGTAAAAGCGTAGTCCAGTGGACTTAACCAACTTTGAATAAATTCCTTCTTTCGAACCAGTGGAGACTAATTTCTGGGAGGAAGTTGTTGCACAGGTGTAAACCCTTCCGGCACCAACAACCCTGACAGATATTTTCTCAGTAGTGGAACTGAAATAAAGTACTACCATCATAAAAAGGATGCTTTGTTTCTTTTGTCATAACGTTGTGCATTTGAATTCGATTTTAGTCAGAATGGGACAGACTGCTTCACTTCATTCTGAACTCCTAAGAAGTCCTTTAAGGAAACCATTCGAAGAGAGGTCCGGGCAGGATAAGAGATGAAAGGGATCTCCCAGTTAAGTTCTATAATGTGATGTCAGTGTTGGTCAGTATGGGATTATAGAGAAATTATTTGTTCCCACGGCAAAATATACCTCTGCTGAAGATTCATGGCATTTTATCCTTCAGGCGCTGAATGTTCGCGTGAACGACTCCTGTTGATTTGGAACCACCACTGTTGGGATCGTCACTGATACATGTATCTTTAAATTGTTTACTTTTTCAAATGATGTACTGCGGCTAATTTTATTATCACCATACTGCGCTTCAAGCTTTATATAAATGCCCGTTGGTTTCACAAGGATATTAACCACAATATTGTCTTCCACAGACGTACTTAAGCTGTTGTATGCTATTTGAGTAACTTGACTATTAATAAGCAGAGAGATGCGTACCGTCTTGTGGTGATAAAATACGCTTGCCACTTCCCATCATGAGTAACTCTCAATGTCGCATTGTTTGTTTAAACTTTTACGTCTATGGCTTTAAAAGTTCCAGTTTTTTAAACGGCGTTAATAAAGTTTCAATCTAACGTAAACATTTCTTCCATACAATTGAAACTGTTTGATTAATCAGTTTATCGTTACATCATTTTATTTTACAGAACATATTCAAATTATTAGACTCACTTCCGAAAATTCCAGTATCTTGTTCTTCGTACCTAAAGATGGCAAAGAAGCGCTTCGAATGAGCACAAGGACTGAAATACTGAACTTCTGATGATTGGGAGAGAGTGTGTTTCAGTGGTATGTCATATTTCACTATGTTTGATGAATATTCATGAAATGGGCGACGTCGACCTAAGAAGTTCAATTTGGAATGTGTAACCTCGGTTTGATTTTGGTGTGTAACGTCTGTCTTCGGACCTGGAAGGTTTCATATAATAGACAGGGTGTCTACCACCCTGAAGAACCTGGAATACTCAGGTAATTTTATAAATCTGGAAAACTCAGGGCAATCTATAATTTATGAGGGAAACTCAGGGAAATTTATATATATTCACAGTTGGTAAGAGCACTGCTCCGGCAAGGCGGAAGTCGTGGGTTCGATTTCCTTGCTGACCGGATTTTTTTCAATGTGGTAAAAATCTTCTATTTTTTTTCACTTGTAAAATACCAATAATGTACAAGATGCTTGGACAGGGTGGTGGTTTGATCTTTAAAAAAGTCATTGCGTTTTATTTACGTGTTTCACTATACTAAGAGCTCAGGGAATTTGAGAAAGAATTATCTTGGAAAACTCAGGGCACTTCATGTCACAAAGTTAGTAGACACCATGAATAGAGGAAACAATACTGCTTAACCAATAAATAAAGGTTCTTTAAGAGAAGCTACTGTCGCTTAGTTTGGTGACGACCTCTTAGCGCCACGCCACAAGTTGAAGAAAGTAAAAAAGCCGTAGCCGGACAACAGTTTCCAAATAAACCCAACTGAAAATCTCTGGAGCTTCACGAAGGAAATGCTGAAGAACAACAACATCAGTTGATGGAGGAAGCATTGGATGAGGGGTTCCATAGAAAGTAAGAATCTTTGGCAGATGCAATTTTCTTCCAAATTTTTATCTCGTGTAATGTAGAAATGAACAGTATGTAGCAGTGGTATTTGTGTATCATGCACAAGTTCATTATTAATTTTGAAAAGCTTAACTGGCATGCATTAAAAATGAGTAAGAAATTAAATTGCTGTAACTAGAATTAGATGCAAATGTGTAGGAAATAATAATTAAGGAAAATAAGAACTGGGTCCTCATGAAATGAAATAATAATTTGAATACATTGTATTCTTTTAGATGGTTTCCGAATTCTTGAGTGAAGAATCTCCATTGTTATTTTACAGGTTTTCAAAGTGAGAAGTTCATACTTCGCTAGAAGAAGTGAACCACTTCTTGCAATATTAACAAACAAAGCCTTGTATCTTGTTGGAAATGCAACTGGAATGAAGACATACCACAGTGAATTTGTGATGCCATATACTGACCTCGATATAATCATTGTAAGTAGTTCTATATGATATATCTCTTTCCTTGTGGACGTATATAAGTTCTATGTGTGTACAACAAAGAGGTAAACGAAAATATAGCAACCATCATTTTCTGTAGTCTTATGTATAAGGATCCATTGCTTTTTCTCCACGTTTGGACGTCATAATTTTCAAAAGTGCTATATCGAATATATTACAACCAATATTTCCAACTGGGCGGGGACGATGTTTCCTTTATTATTATTATAATAAGCGAAGCGATAGCAGGAGCACATCGTCTCTACTGTACAAAATAATCCTTTTGTTGTTCCGTTGGGTGTTCTATTCCAGTCCCCTTCTCCATTTCTCTTCCAGTTGTCTAATAATTATGTTACTCGTCTTAGGACACTGAATGTTGTCCTGTAGACGCTGATTCTAGTACATTATTTGTTTTTTGGGGGTGGCCTTGAGGATATTAGTGTAGGAAAAAGATCCACCGTAAAGTTCTTCAAGCCTAGTAATAAGCTACTTCAGATAGATCGATTTTTAAATACCCACTGTTTTACTCAGACCATCCGTTTTAACTGACAAGATTTTTTTCTCCTGGATTTGTAGTCAGGATTAGAAAACGAAGATCAGAACGCTTATCTTCTCTGTATGTATTCTTAGGCTGTGTCAGTCCTTTCTTGAAATCGCTTTAAATAATCATAATTAGTGTTCCGTGGATAGCAACAGGTTCTGAAGGTAAGGTTGGACTCCCAATAGCTCCACTATACGTTGTCTTAGAATAAAACCTTGTGTAGCTGGTAAAACTGAAGTAAACCTTGTCATTATGGCGGAGTCGAACGAACGTGCATTATTCCATTCACGTACAAATCATCGTTTATTTTGTACTTCACGTGGGATATGAGTATTTCAGTATTTTCATTTTAGATATATGAAGATATACTGATAACCTTTTATATGATAGATACTGTTAATCAGAAATAGGTTGAAAATGGTTATGTAAGATGATTTCTTAAGTTTTTTATGGCACTTCCCTTCATTCATTCTAGTCTTTTTTCTGAGTTCCAAAAACATCACAGAAAACACGCCAAGCATGATTACCATTTTAAAAACTGACATGATAGCATTTATGGAACTTTCTAGCTTGAGATTATAAGGGTTATAGAGAACTATTTAAATGAGATTATGACTGCTGCGTATGAGAAGTCAAATTTTCCAACTAAGAGTAACTTCTTTGTGAAATAGTATATTATAGAATTCACTTTCTTACATTTTAAAATTATAATATTGTCTTTCGCGTTACAATAATTTTAAAATCTTACAAAGAGCAGGTGAACTTGGAGTAAAAAATTAATTCTTTTTCTAAAAAACCTTGCCATTCATACTTTCATTTCCAGGTTGGGCCAAACAGGCAGGCGTGTTTGCTAGTTGGAGAAGATCACAAAAAGAAATACTACATTACTACAGGAGGATACAAAACAACTTCTCAACTTCTGAGTCATTTGGAGATCGCAATCAGAAGATCAGCGCCGCACCAACAACTTCCTGCTGTTAATAGCCTTGACTTAAGTGATATGAAAACACTCAAGAAGTGGATTGCTTCAGACTCTTGGTTGAAAGTGAGTTAAATTTAAAATTTCTTTTGTCCAGATAAGCCATAAGGTAAAACTTTTGCAGCGAAGCATAGGAACAGTTCCTCTGACTAAACTGTTCCAATGTTGTGCTGCAAACCCGTTCCAGCACAAAATTCATCAGAATCAAGACTTAAGTGAAATATTGTGAGCTGCCATCGTAAGGCAATACTTAACGGGGTGAAACACGTATGGTGTGTATGATTGGTGGTTAGCTTCCATCCATCTGTTGAAATCTAGCGCTGATTTCCCTGTGTGACTCAATGCCATGTCCTGATGCAGCTGCACACGGTTGGTATCCGCTCCATACATTGTGGTAATTTCATTGTTGTAAATATGCGTCAAAACACGTTTTCTTAATGATACCCAACATTGATTTTCACATTGTTGGCAATGCGACGTAGCTTAATTTTCCCCTGTAACAAAAGCCGAAAACAAACATAAAATCTCGTGCATAACTTTCGGTGCACTGACGAACGAAATTGCTTCGTCCTTTTGAATCGACACTTTCGTACGTAATTGCTCGAACCTTTCCACAATCTGTGTGATCGATCCACGCCTCGTCTGCGGCGACTACACATTTCCACCGACCTCCCGCCAGGTGGCGCTCGTACAGCTTTCTACATTTCGTTTTCCGTACTACAATATGACTGTTTCGAAGCATACTTATTCGCCTTATAGACCACCTTGAGACGTAACTTTGTGAATGGCACGATAGATGATTGTTTGGATCACACGGAGCCGGGTGTCGGTGGATTCTCCAACGTCGTTAATGTCGCGCAACACCGGTGGTGTAAACTTCACTGGGGTCCGTATCGGATGTGCCCTCGTCGGGGACGGTCGCACTGTGGCATTCACAGTGGAGCGTACAAAGGCAAATCCGTGTTCGTGGCACTTTTTAACTATCCTGGAACAACAGTAGTGTGCATCGGAAAGTTCTTCAATGTTCCCAGAATCGATTCACTTTCGGCGCCATTACACTTCGAACAACACGACTACAGGCCTATGAATACAACACACATTACTGCGTCTGTGGTGAAAATTTCACGTTTCTGCGCCTGCACCGTACCGTGACATTTCAAAATCGTCTTTATGGAAGCGTTTCGGCCTGTGTATTTGTGTTTCTGTACTTGAGTTCGATAGAACGTTGCGAGGAGTTATGAAGTGGAATCGCAGGCTCTTTTGCCTAAGAATAGTCGATTCTGTCTCGTCCCCACATAGGTACCTGAACAAATACGACCATAACCATTTACCTGTATGCAAGGCAATTCAGTAGCACACGGTTGTGCAACAATGAAAATACACGTGACGACTTTCTGGGAAGGACTTCCCTCTGTGAAATGGAGCCACACAACAAAGTAGTACGAAAAGAGCTTAATAAACAAAGCTTGTAAAATATATATAATAATCGTCTTATTGCAGCCCGTCTCTGCGTTAACATATCAAACTATGTGTATGCAATCGTCCTCGTCGTCATAGTTCACTCCAAATACTTCGTAATCTGTAGATCGTTGCTTTCCTATCAAACCGTCGTTTCAGTATTTCCAGCGAGCTCATTTAATTATAATCTCAGGGTTTTGTTGCTTGTGAATCCTTCTTAGACACGGGCATGGAAGCTGTGAGGATCTATTGTAGAAATGTTAGATTATCCCGCAACACACTGCTCCAAGTCAGTGCCATCCGTAGCACAGTGGAGTCTACTGGTTTTCCTTCAGGACAATCTTTTCTGACTCATTATGCTAAATAAAGCGTAACAGTCTTAGGCGTAGTTAGATAAAAACGTGGTAATTATACGTGACAAGCGTGCAGATCATTTATTAAGAACTCTTACACACTTAAAAACTCTCAACAAATACCAAACTACATATTTTCGTTCCCCTAGGCCTTCTACAATTTCTAAACTTTGCAGTTCATTTTTCTGACAGATGCCTTTCCTCTCGCTCATCTCAATTAGTTATAAAATTATGTAGAATCTTATTCTCCACTTTATGTTTCTTTATACATTCATTGAAAGCCATTTTATTCGAATTGTCTCTCATTTTCAACAATCACATCTTTTTCAATGTCCATAAACAAAAATCACAGTTTATAATAATTTAGTTAGCCATCTTCATTTAACTCGACAATAGGTATTAAAATTAAATCAGTTTCTTAAAATCGATAAAATTCCATGCTTCAACAATCAAACCAAATTAAATTCAGATTAACATTGAACAAAATAAACTTTCATAAATCATTACTCTAGACCATATCAAGCTGTCGTGGGTGGACGGTAGGGGTGTTCGAAAGTCCAGAGTCGAATTCGGAATTAATTTGATTCCGGAATTCCGACTTTCCAAAATTTCGGAATTTCGACTTTCCAAAATTCCGCTATTTCGGAATTGCCAGTGCCGTGGTGGCACAATGGTAAAGCGCTCACTTCTGGCGCTTGGTTTAATCGGTTCAGTCCCTGTTCGTGTCATGTAGGTTTTGTGGTGGACAAACACCGTGTGCTTGGGTTTTCTCCGTGCTCTCCTGTTTCCTCCTACTTTCCCCATTCCACCAATCATCATCCATCCGACTTGAGTCAAATTTGCCCAAAGCCTTTTGGCTGTAAACCTTACAAAGACCTACATTCAAATTCATAATTTGGAATACCGAAATTCCGACTTTCCGGAATTCCGAGTGCCGCAGTGGCTCAAAGCAAACGCGCTCATCTCTGGCGCTTGGTGTCGTCAGTTCAGTCCCTGCTCGTGCCATGTGGCTTTGTGGTGGACAAACACCGTGTGCATGGGTTTTCTCGGGGCTCTCCTGCTTCCTTCCACTTCCTCCATTTCACCAATCATCCCATCATCGTCCATCCGGACTGAAGCAAATTTGCCTTAAGCCTTTAGGCTAATGGTCTTAAAAATTAAATTCAAATTCATAATTTGGAATTCCCTAATTCCGACTTTCCGAAATTCCGGAAACACAAATATTGTCGCTCCGATTTCCATTCCGGAATTCCGAACACCCCTAGTGGACGGTGATCCCGGCCTCACAGCGCTACTGTAAAACCCCGTTATGCGTGACAGATTGAATCTTTAGTTGAGGAATAAGTCACGTGGCCGTGGACTAACAGCGAGAGACATCGAGGAACGCTTCACCAATACAAGGAATATTTACGAAACCTATCTTGCAGGAGTAAGTAGATATGGATAGTGGCCCTTAATGAAACGTAGGTTTAACTGGACGATATTAATAAGCCCCGTTTTATTTATTACCGTACCAGGTGCGTAAATATGAAACCGGAATTTATGTACAGAAAAGAGACAGTGATTGGATGACAATGCTAAGAACTATTTTATTCGAAGTATTGGTCATCCATCGCAAGCGATACACTTCTGCCATCGTTCCGGCAATGTGTGGATGCCAGACCATAAAAACTGTGCCTCTTGTGCTGCAAACCAGTCATCAAGCCATTGTCGTACATTTTCGTAAGATGTGAAGCGCTGGTCAGCAAGTGCGTGTCCCATGGATGCAAATAAGTGAAAATCGGAAGGCGCCAAGTCTGGTGAGTAAGCCGCATGCGGAAGGA
>JAGDQP010010740.1:31103-49949 GCA_022664845.1 Lepisma saccharinum
TTTTGTACCTGGCGAGCAGAATTTCGCAAGTGATTTTTCGGTTTTCCTGCTGTCGTTCAGTCAATGCATGTGGAACCCATTTTCCCACCTTCTGAATCTTGCCGATGGCATTTAAACGTATGGAAACTGCTTCTCGTGTCACATTTAATTGATCCGCGAGGAGTTGTTGCGTTTAAGCGTCATCCTCATCCAACAAAGCTTGCAATTCGCTGTCTGCAAACTTTTTCGGCGGTCTTCCACGTCCGTAGTTTCTCACGTCAAAATCGCCACTTTTAATTTTTTTAAACCACGCATAGCACTGTGACTTACCAAGAGCATGATCACCGTAAGCTTCGACAAGCATGCGATGCGATTCTGCAGCAGTTTTTTTCAAATGGTAAGAAAAAATCAATGCTGTCCGCACATCGTAGTTTGTAGGTACAAATTGCTCCATGTTCAACGCTATTAAACACTACATTATGACATGAAACTTGTCTGGTTGTGAGTTGTAAATCGTTATCAGCAGTCAAAACAAGCAAGTGGCGCCAAGGACACAGTTTTGCGGTAACCACAGTGACAGATAACGCTGTCTATGCACAAATTCCGGTTAAATATTTACACACCTGGTAAGAACGGCAGCCAAGGCCATTCAGACTTCATCCTCTTGCGTAAAGAAAACTTGGCAGAAAGTTCGTGGTGGTGGCTAGCTTTTTGTGCGAAGGGTTCTCGCCGAATCATCCAGGTTGCATCTGATATCAAAACCAACGGTGCCTACTTTCGCGAACAGATCATGGATGGAACCAGTGTATGATAGTGGCATTTCTCGGCTGTTTAGTTAGGCATCAAAGGTGTGCATCCACATAGGTATGGCATGCGTCCAAGCAGAAGGCATTCAAGTGAATTTACTTTCGTCCATCGCAGTGAACTCGTCAGAAGCCTCAGCCATGAATGCATTGGCTGGCTATAGCAGGCCTTCCTGGCAACCTTGGACGACCTGCGGAACTTCTTCCAGGAGGTGGAAATGTATTACAATGGAAACTGCTGTAGGGCGATTGTTCTGGCTCGTGGCTCTCACGTCCAGTGCAATCCGTCGTTGAGTAGGGACTTACGCTAGCACGTGAGTGGTTCAAAATCGACTATTCTTATCAGAAATGACTTTATGTAGTTGACAACTGGCTAGGAGAATTGAAGTTGTCCAGCATAAAAATAGGAATGTGGCTTTATTTATTTATTTATTTTGTTTGTTGATATCTTAAGTCCAACTGTTTGTTTGTGCAGGACGATGAGATTCTTCACTACAGCATAGTTCACATGCAGGATGCCCAGTTGTCTCCACCGCCGACTCCATTGGGTTCAGTGAAGGAAGGCTACCTAATGTTTCGTTCTGTGTCAGAAGCCGGCCGAGATGTTTGGGACTCAGCTTATTTTATTCTCAAGTAAGTAGGGAATAGTAATTAAGACCAGCAAATGAAAATAGAATATTTGTTTTGTAAGTTACTATGAGATTAGTAGACAGTTTCTCGCATTAAGCGATAAGACTAAATACATTGAAAATTACGGATACATGCTTTGCTGATGTCTGCAGCAGGAAACTGGTGTATCTACATTGTGACAAATTCTGAAATTTCTGTCTTGAATTTGCTCCTGAAGCATTGGTCAAACTTTAGAACACGCTATGTACATACCGCTAAGGCATATTTTAAATATATTCGTTTGAAAATGTTTTGTTATTTTATGACCAACACAAGATGATCAATTATCAAACGTCGCATGCTCTTCAGAATGGTATCGCAGTCTATTTCCTACCACCGGAAATAGATAATTTCAGTTCAGATCAAACTTTTCGAGGACAGCTACGGCAAACTTCGTAAATCCCATGGTTTCTTCCATAGTTAATTTGATCTACTTACCATAGTATTTTTGTTTGTTAATAAAATGATGTATTTAAATGAAATTTGAAGCTTTCATGACAATTTTATTCACGTTTTACGAAATTTATTTTTTATAAATCTCTTAATATTCTTTCATCGACTTGTCGGTCGACATTATCAAAACCATTACGAATCATTTTGAAATTTGCAGTTGTTGTTGTCCATATTTCATTTCATTTATAACTGTCATCTGTGGAAAGCTTTGTTCATGGATTGCTATTTCAGTTGATTTCTTTGTAATTCTCTGTGAATAATCACTGTTTTTCTATAGCGCCTTCGTCTCGCGGAAATAAACGACCTTTCCACAAATGTTTTGTCTTGCCTAACTTATTACCGTTGTTACAATGTACCTAGGCCTTCTTAATTCTAGTTTAGATAGTGCTTCCTGTCTGATCACTTCAAACTTTCCCACAATTACAACTGATTTTGTACATTGCTATGGCCTTAGGAGGAGGTTGTCTATGACAGGTCGCAGTTTGATTTGGATTTTCCCTGATAATCTATATATTCCGTATATTTTCAGTATACGGTTACTAATACTGCGTACATATGGCAAGATGACTGTTACTTTTCCTTCCTGATCTTTATTCCCCTCTCCTTTTTTATGTAAACTTTCTTTTTTTTATCAATTCTTTATATTCTTCTCCCTGTCGTATCCATTTCTAAGTGTTGCAATTTTTAATACGTGATATTTCCTCCTCCAAATATTTTCTGTCAAAGATCTTGAAAACTCGATGTATGAAAGTAAAAATAACAGCTGTTGTGTGGGTGGGTGGCGTGTCGATGGGATTTGTCATTTAAGTAGAGGTCTGTATTCGTTAATTAGTTTTCTACAAGGCTCCCAGAGTTAGTCGTAAATTAAAATACCTAGAAATGGCAGTTCACTGTCTTTCTCGGTCTATATGGTCAACCGAGTCGCAAGTAGCAAATTTCAAATCCCTGATTGTCAATGGATAGGTCGATGAAACAAAACTGAAGAAAAAAGAAAAAAAAACTAACAATCTTTAACAAAAAGCGAAACTTTATGGCCTGATGTTTGTTATGCGTTTAATATGTGTATTTAATACGCGAATTTAATAATAAATTGTGTTTCAAACATCGGACCGTGAAGTTTTGATTTTTGTTAAAGATATGTGTACGGCACGTGACGCTAGAGGTTACTTAAATATTTTCAATGGCTAATAATGTTTATTTGTTATAAATTTAATATATATTCGTTAAACGTTCATTGTTGTTGTTTTAATTTAGAAAAACAATTTATATTGATTATTAGTTTGAATCAGTTGTGTTACGTTTATTATTCATGCGTGCGTTTATCATATCATATAGTGCTTAGAAGTAATCAATTACAATACTAATCATATATGGAGTTCCTTAATAGTATTATAGAAAATAGTATTTATTTGTTATACGTACATTCATATAGTATGCTTTGATAATTAAAGAAATATATATGATAGAAAGCTTCAATAAAATCGTCAAGAACGCTGCATTGTTAATGTGTTTTGCAGTGCAAAATGGCGAAATTGCTGTATCTAAATCCTTGTGCAAAAAATAATAATAATAATAATAAATACAATATGTAAAAAACTAATTTTTTAGTGTATATTTTGCTTTAGTCCAAGAATGTTTCATCTTTTTTCTTGTGAAATATTCTCGGTTCTTTGTGTAACTACTGTGTAACCATAGGCAGGGTTGGAATGTTTAAAACAAAATGTTTTAAACAGAGGCGATTGTTTTAAACATTTTGAACATCTGTTTTAAGTCATGTTTAAAACATGTTAATTTTATTGTTCTTCTTTGAAAGAATCATATCTTCAAGAGTACGAAAGTGTGTGTTTTTACCATTAAAACGTATGCAGTTTATCCCGTGTGTTGTTTTGATTTGTTCTTTATCGGTTGAATGGTAGAAGCAGGAGATATTAATTCGCTATCAATAATATGGAACAAGAGGTTCATATTTCAATTCGTCCTTTTTATTTATTATGAGAAACTGCCAGGGAAAGAAAAACTTTACTGGGCATGTATTTGCTTCTCTGATCACTTTTTTATGTTTATGAGGAAAGGGACAGTAGTGAGTAACTGTGCAGATTTGATAATCATTTCTTATTCGGTGGTTGGAGTTTATGTCCGGTAGTAGAACTTATTAGGTGGTCTGCTCTGTTCGTTTATAGACTCATTATCAGTGGGTTGCAGAGGAAGAAAAAAGGATTTCATCTGGACACACTTTATTAAAGTTAATCCTTCCGAAAATAATGAAACCGTAAAAGTCAAATGTAGACTGTGTAAAAATGGGCAGATGTTGTTCCCCGAATGAGAGAACATTTCAAGAAGTGTAATTCAAATCCCGGCCAGGACACTCTAGAATTTCCTTCAGTGTTCTCATGCCTGCTTCGTTAAAACGAAGTATGCTGTCTTGACAGTAAACTGATTTCCAGAAAAAAAAATTTTTAACTTACTGTGCACTTTTTTCTCGAACTCTTAATTTTAGATCTTGACTCTTCGACGACGCAGCAACGACTCTTGAGCAACGCACGCTGAAGAGAACTTGGCTTTTTCGTTCCCCTCTCTTACGTTAAAAAGTGGCGGGAAGCTCGGAAGCCTAAACAACCCTATACATTCTGCAATTGGATCCACAGACACAAAAATTAAATTCGTCCAAAAGGGAAAAGCTAGCTTTCAAAAAAATACAAACTACAACAAAAAGAAAGTTAATACTAAATTATGTTTCCCATTTCTTTCTTAAATTGTGATTGTTTAATTGCAGAAACACATAAAAATTGTCCAGTTTTTGTAATCAGTTCGTCGTAACACAAAGTACTTATTCTTTTTTTTTTTTTTTTTGTGCTCTTTCTTTTTATTTTATTTCACCTTGCCTAATTCAATTTTACTCAAAAATAACGATCCGAATTAATGTCTTTCGTACAGAAATGAAGCAGGCATTACAAACTATACCGAATGACTTCAGTCCATATGTCCTTAGTTTATTCGTTATGTTAGCGTGATAGCAATGTGGATGCATAAATAATCCCATCACTTGCCTCGTAAGGATGGAGGATAACAAAGCAATAGTGAATTGGGATGAATGTGTGAAAGCTTAAATCCAATCCTACTGATTACATTGATTAACTGCAGCGTAAAGTATTAAATACTTGTGTGAAAAAAAAAAACTGAAAATTTAAAAAAAAACTTCAGAAAAAAAAGTTTTTTTTTTACAACACTAACTCAGCCTCCTATCAAATTGAGTACCGCAGTTTCCTTTGTATTCCTGGGCACTTTGGGAGATAAAGGCAGGCGAGCGTGAGATTGACCAGCCCACCTCACTTCATGCCGTTGGTCGACAATATGTGGATCGCTACCTCCATGCGCCGTTCACGGCGCGTGCGCATTGCACAGGGCATACCTTTACCTTTTAACCTTTTATATAATAAATAGCTTTGCCTTTGAATTTTAATAAATAACAAATTTCATCAAATGTAGTAAAATAGGATCTACAATTTCTAGTAAATGCTTATGAATAGACCGGAAGTGCGATTGAAACGTTATAGAGTCTACTGCAGATGGAGTACGTGTCATAATCCCTACCAACTTTTTTTTTATTTTTAAGAAAATGATTTTTTTTTGTTTTTTATATATATATATATATATATATAGAAAACATGTGCTTTTTTTTCCAACCCTGACCATATGTAACTACTGTTTCGTTGAATGTAGAATTGTAACTTCTATCTCGGAGCATTAACGAGTGAAAACATTACTTGTGTTCATGTGAAATGTTAACGAAGCTATTAGTTTAAATTGGTGGCGTCCACTACCCTGAGAAACCTGGAATACTAAGGGAATTTTATAAATCTGGAAAACTCAGGGAAATCTATAATTTATGAGGGAAACTCAAGGAGATTTATGAGGTGGACCTGTCCACAGTTGGTAAGAGCACTGCCCCTGCTCTGCGGATATCGTGGGTTCGATTCTCATTGCTGACCGGATTTTTTCAGTGTGTTAAAATCCTCTATTTAAAGAAATTATCTTTTTTTTTTTTTTAACTTGTGAAATGCCAATAATGTAGAAGATGGTTGGGCTGGATGATAGTGGGATTTTAAAAAATGTCATTGCGTATTATTTACATGTTCCACTATAGTGAGAACTCCGGGAAATTGGAAAAAAAAATTATTATGGAAAACTCAGGAAATTTCAAGTCACAAAAGTAGTAGATCACATGATTTCACCCTAGTCCTGAATATATAGCGATTTGAGGGTGACCAAAGATTAATTAATACTACTATCATTTCTTTTATACTATAATATCACGCTCTTTATTATAAGATTTTTTCAATCCAATGAAATAAATTTAGGGGATGTAGCAGATTTTACAAAAAGTAACATTTTAGAGAGATCATACCAAATAAAGCAAGAATTTAACATAATTCATGAATGCATGTCTGATAATATTTATTGACAGAACACATCCGATAACAGTTCAATAATAATATTAATAAATACCTTAAAAATTCTTAAACATTTTAGCTTTGAGTAATTTGAACGTCTTTATATTAGTGACATTTATATCAATTTCTTCCATCGATTGCACTACTCCTCCATATTGGTGACTTCCTCATTAAATTCGTTCTAGGCTTATCGGTATGAAAAAGATCACAAATTTGGACGCAAGTTTTACCGGTTGGAATGAACCTTGAGACATAAAAAATACTTGAGGGCAATCTATTGTTATTTAATAGTTTATATAGGAATAGCATATCTTGCATTAAGCTCATTGCTCAAGGCTCATAAAATTGAAATAAACGTTAAGTGAGATGGAATTTTCCCTCTGAGAATAAATTCCGGCTTCTTTGAATATTAAATACCTCCACAATCTTGTTGGAGCCCTTTCAATCGTATAGTGATTGTCCTTGGTGAGTGGACTCCATACGAGATCTGCGTATTCCGACGTAGAAAATAAGGTTTGAAGGGGTTTTGTTTGCTTGAATTCGCGACCAATTCTAATAATGAAGCCGAAGTTCCAACATGCAACGTTTACTGTATTTTCAGTGTGAGAATCAAACGTTAGCTTGGAGTCATAGAAAACACGCAGGTCCTTTACAGTTTCCAAGGTTGGGACGATGGCTCCATCAATCAAATACGAAAAGTGAATCGGGTTCTTCTGAAAGTTCTCTTTGTGAAAGTCACAACTGAACATTTCTTAACATTTATTTCAAGGAAATTACTCTTCCACCACCCAGTAATATTATTGATGTCATTTTGAAGGAGTTCACACTCCTCAGGCGAGTCAATAGATAAGTAAAGTTTAAGATCATCCGTGAAGAGCAGTTTATTACAGTTCTTAATATAATTTGGTAGATCCTTTACAAATAAAATGAATAGCAGGGGACCTAGATTTGAACCCTGTGGCGCTCCTGATGATTGAGTGTATTCAGTAGATTTGTACCCCTTATAGACAAGTATGACGAGAAAAGTCTGACTAGTTGCGGAGCAAAGTTTAATTCGCCTAATTTTTGTAATAGAATACCGTGATTGATCTTATCAAAGGCCTTGGAGAAGTCTGTATAAATGACATCAATGTGACCTCCTCTGTCAAGTGTACGAGCAATCAAATCCGTTATTAAGGTGAGATTTGTTACAATTGACCTCCCTTAAAGCCATGCTGAAATGACGTGATTAAACATCTGTTGATACATAATGGACTCAAACAGTTTGGCAAAGACATTTTAGTATGGCCACCGGTCTGTAATTACTCACATCTCTGTTACTACCAGCTTTAGGGATGGGACATAGCTTAGTTATTTCCCATTTGTCAGGAAATACAGATGTTTTGATAGCAAGATTAAATAAAATATGGAGAGGTAACGCAAAATGCTGATGGCATCCTTTTACGATTTAGTGAGGTTTGCCAACCAATCCCATGATTTCTTCGAATGTAGATGTTTGATGGCTTTATGGCTTTCTTCTACCTGTACAGTGGAAAGGGAGAGTACGAGTTTTGTTGTTTACGGAGCTCCACACAATTCACAGAGATTAGAATGTATGACCGCTTCAGAAGCTGTTATGTACCCCTTAAAGCATCTCTAATTTCACGCTTGAGTTCAGTTCTTAATCTACAAAACTGAAGATCTTATGATAGTTTAGATCCCCAGCCCTTGCTTAAATTTGTTTTGATGGCGTGATTTTACTTTGTTTTTTTAATACTGTCTAGGGTAAACCAACAAGGATACGTGTATTTTGATTGCTTCTTTGGTGTAATGCATTTGTCAAATATTTTGTAAATGATACTGTAAAATTTGTCAGTTGCATTGATATCATATGTATTAAGAATGTACGTTAGCCTGCTCAAATTCGGTGTATAATTGGTAGCAATTTACCTTCCGAAAGTTATATCCGGACAGTAGTTAAAGCGTTTTCCTTATCTAATGGATTGCTTTGTCTTTCAACAATTACATTATCTAAGTTGATCAATACCAAGTTTTATCGTAACTATTTCTATCTTGATTAATGGAGCTTAGCTGACAATAGGACATGAAATTTAGTAAACGTTAATACTTAGTTGAAGCGTTGAGGAATATGTCCTGGATACTGCAGAGGAAGCGTTGAGGAATATGTCCTGGATACTGCAGAGGAATTTCGTAACAGAAACTGGTGGCGAAATCCCAACTGACTTGATCAGCGCAAAGGCAGCCAGTGTAACTTACTGCTGAAAATTAGGACAACTTGAACCGGGTCTTTTCGGTGACTAGAACACTAAATTTTTCGTTTGCAAAAGCCAGTATAAAAACGCTGTGAACGTTAGATCTTCCGTGCTTAGGTCAAAACTAACATCATCAGTTGTTTTCTAACTTTTCCCTCTTTTTACTAACGTTTCTTACAGTTTTATGAGTTTTACTACCGCTGCGTAATCAGTATTCAACAACAACTTCCTTATTTTCAGTGTTTTTATGATTGCATTTTTGAACTGCTGATATTTTGGTTCTTTATTTGTTTTTTTCCATTCTATGATGTATTTCTTGTGTTCAACATAATTTGTAGACAGTAACTGAAATCAGTCTTATCTTCTGCGGATAGAGTCAAATGATGGACCATTAGAGGCCGCAGTCCTACCAAAGAATGGAAAGGCTACTAAATAAGAGTGAGCTAGATTAAAAAGGAGAATCTACTGTATTAGTGTTTGCGAAGTAATCATTATGTTTCACTTTATTTCAAAACATTCTGTAAGTAATGCAAAGAGGGAGATTAATGATAAGGTGCTGCTATGATTAATTTAATTAATGTGGAATTAGCAATGTAGTCATCAGATATTGCTATGTTCAATTTCATTTTTAAGTCTTTTAATAAGATCTGTGGTCTTGTTTCCTTGAAAAGTAAATTTCAGTCTAAAGGAAAAGGATCTAATTTTTTTAACTCTTTTTATTCGAAGGGCTGGCGTCTTATACAGGTTTAGACAAAATAGTGATCGCATTCCGGAAGAAGCGATCGCGTTTGTTGATGGAATCTGTGAAGGATGTCGAAGGATTTCCGGAGCCGTGAGACCTCATGTGTTTGAAATCATTCTCAAGTCTAACACCTTTATCCAGTTTGCCGCCCCAGATGAGTATGAGGCTTCGGAGTGGCTGCAGGCGCTGGTGCAAGCAGCATCTGGAGTAAGTAATGAATTTGTGTTGTAAAGAAACTGCATAATCGTCCCCATTCAATTCAAGATGTCTTCACGACTTAAACTTGTTCTTGATTTAGTATGTAAAAAAGTAAAACCAGAGTAAGACTAAATATATATAATTATTGCAAATCCAATTTGTAGTGCTCTAGGGACCAAGATCGCTGTCTAGGCAACTTAGGTTCAACCTCTACTTACGTGTACTGGCTATCCGTCCCATCACGTGAATGAAGATCGTATCTAGAATTGAATGTTCCCCACCTTTCACTAGTGCTTTCCCACACTTTCTGCTCGCCGAAGGATATCTCTCATTACTGACTTACAGTGTGAGTAAGAAATTGTAAGTGATTACCGATAAGAAAGCTTTTTCAATCACGGCATCTCATGTCAATAAGGAGATCGAAGAAGTTGAAAACAACTTGGATGCTGGTTGAATAAAAAAAACATGAAAAAATGGATATGTAATATAGATTAAATATGGTAGATTAAGAATGAAAAAGTAGATGTTGTTCCAAAAATCCCTGACGACTTTTAGAACTTAATTACGGACATGTTTATACGAGCCGCTTCGGTTTCTCGGGATGTCTTGATAAATCGTGCTTTGTCCGATAGCCGTGGCACTTTATAGCAAACTGAAATAAACTACCAGATCTAGTCGCTGCTACCAACAATATCAATCGGTGTATGTAGATGGTCTTTGACCTGAAGATTCCAGTGGAAAATTCGTTTAGTTCGTATATTGATTAGTTTCCGCGTAACTAAGTCCTGAAAATCTTCAGTGAGTTTTACAATACGCTGCAGTGTTTGTTTAATGTAAGAAATAAGTAGAACGTATGGAAAGCGTTCTAATTACTTTGTTCTCTCACAGATGTATGAGTCGGATCTATGTGAAGTCATGCCTTGCACCCTGATTTTGACGTCACAGCATGTTTTGACGTGCCGTGAAGAGTTTGAGAAGAAATGCGTGCAGATGCTGTCGTGTGCTCCAGTTTGTGACATCACCTCCTTCAATGTAAGCAATATGGAAACCAGTTGGTGTGCATTGGTAAGTCCTGATTTGTCTTTCAATGATAAACTAGTTTGCTCTGGTTGAATAATCCATGTGTAAATACAAGGGGTGGTTCAGTTGATAGAGCATTAGCTTTGTGTTCGGAATGTCCTGGGTTCGAATCCAGAGGCCATTTCTGCTGATGTAGCTTTTTCTTAGTCACAACAGCCTAATGCTAGGATGGCACCTTCAAACTAGGCTCTGGCAGACTTTCCAAATCCCTCTTCCCTTACCTTGTTCAGGCCAAAGACCCCTAAAATTCTATTCAATATACTGATGACTAATTTAGTTGAGCATTCTTCTTGTTTCCAAATCTAGCCCATTGAGATTCAATCCATGAAATGGTTACACATGATAAACAATGCCCCATCTACATCTGTAACCCTACACAGAGGCTACAAGTGACAATTTGAACTTTTATGATACAGAAGCTAAATCAGAACATAAAAGTAGCGCATTGTATAATGGACATCAAATGATTTGGCTAGATATAAAACAGTATAGTTTAACATCATTAATTCAATATATATATATATATATTGACTCTTTGTGATTGACTCGGCAACCAACTCCCTTTTTATTGTTTTTCCTATACTATATTCCACTTTCTCTGACTCCGTTTTCTATACTAAATCCCACTTTTTCGGGGTGCGTTTTATATACTGTATCTCACTTTCTCCGACTGCGGTTTCTATACTGAATTTCATTTCACTGATTCCCAGTTGTATTATTATTATTTTTATTTATTGTACCCAACTCAATGTTCAACACACAACCCGTTTCCGGTCAGTACTTGCGCACGCACAGAACATCGTCAATTGTTTTTGATGTGGAAGTCCGCCATCTAGTTTTTCAATTCCTTCAAATTGTGCAAGTGTGTTCAGTGAACTACTTTCTTGACTACAACTGAAGACGGCTGAAGCCAAAAATTGTAAGTGACCTTTTAGTGTATATTGTTAAGTGTGTAATTGAGCACGTGACCTTCGTCAAAATACCTTTTCCCTCTCTTCAAATTTCACCTATTATATTGTCTATGCGGCCTGTGCTTTATATATATATTTCCATTCAACATTTAGATACTGGTATTACATATAACTTTAAAGACATGTATTGAGAGATTCTGTCTCATTGTTTATTATATCACTTTTGAAGGATTAGACAACTCGATTTATGGCCATTTGTTAATTTAGCTATAAGAAACAACCTTTTAGATATATTCGGAATGTAGTTCATTTGCAAAATCACTTTCACTAATCAGAGTTGGTCATTGGCTGGGCACATGGACCAAAATCCATTACAAAGGATAAAATGAATTGTATGGGCGGTAACAGCACTATGGCTTACGCCCTTCCCGTAATAGAATCAGTAGACTAATTGAGAACGCTTTCGGGCTAAAATGTTTGGCATTTCTAATGGCCAACTTTGGGTTTCTGGAGATTCATTCTGTACTTTGATTTTCATGACAACTTGATTTTTTTTTTTCCCCCTAGGAATTCGACTGCAGAGAGGTGTGTGAAGGAACTGGAGATTGGATCATCTTTTTTTCATCTCCTGAAGAAATGCTCTCATTCTACAGGGCATTAAAAAAATTATGGCACAATTTGATCAAGGTAAGTAATATGAAGTAAAGTGATGTTAATAAAACATGAAGCTAAGGTTCTTTTGTTGTTGATGGTAATTAAATGTACAGATAAAGAATTGCGTTTATTTCTCGTTAATATTGGTTATTATTTTATCGCCAAAATCAGGTTCCTTACTTCGTTTTTTTACTCTTCTTTGTATTTTCCGGCAGAAAGCACTGAGAATAAGATTTCTAATATGAATAAAAGCATAAAGTTCAACATCTAAAATATTTGTCCACTGTAAAAAAAAAAAATCGCCTAAAGAAGCTGCCTTGATACAAGCAACGTAACCAGTATTTGCGTGGAAAGTAAGTTTCCCTTCTTTCATTTTTGTTAACACTTCTGGTTAAAAAAAAGTTCTAACTTCCAAATCGTAAGCTTTCGGCTACCCTCGGTACAGCCATTTCAAAGGCATCGAAGCCAGTTCCAGTAACGCTCTTCCAGTGGGGAAGAAAACAAGCATTCTCCGAAAAGTACGTAGCAAATGGTCGTAGATATAAGTAATGCATAGAGTAGATCAGGGGTTTCCAACCTATGACCCGTCTTCGTAGTGATTTTGAATGGCCGCGTAACAAATCCGAAATTAGTTACTGAATTGTACATTGGATCTTAAACGATATAATTTAAAACACAAAAAGTAATTTGGTCCCTTAATATTATACAGAGTAGCTAATTTGTTGATCAAGATCCTCTTCGGAAGACTCTGGTGGACGTCCAGACCGGGGTTCATCTTAGCAACTTCTGTCTCCGTCCCTGAATTTTCGAAACCACGAACATATGCTATCGTCAATTGCATCTTCACCATTCAATTGCTGACTTGTTTCAAGTTTCATGAATTCCTGACAGTGGAAAAAATACCTGATGCACAATTGCAGTTAATAACAGCATTCTTATTTCTAATGCTGAATAGGAGCGTGGTTTCTCCCATAAGAACATGATTATGACACCGGCAGGAGCTTCTCTAGAAATGAAGATACACTGATTGGGCATCCTCTGCGTGGTTTTCAACCCGTACCGTACAATTCCTGGTTCGTAAAAGGCAGATATATTGCAACAGACACGATGACTAATTAACGATCTGGGAAGATGGCAACAGTTGTGTGATGAGTCTAATTTGGAAGCTGTTGTGTATTTTTCTTCTTTTTATTATTTCTTTGAGGGTGGGGGGAGTCAAAAGTAAAAGAACAGGGACAAAACGGTTGCTAAGTTTCAATCTTCTGGAGTTATGAGATGAGATGGTAGAGTTCCTATAAACGTATATTTAGAAAAACAAGCCCTGGTTATATGTAGTACTTTTTGGCAGGAATTTTTAACAACAAAATCTACAAAAATGAATATCATGTTTCTTAAGTGATTAAATGTGTTATTCCGATAAGTGGCACAAAATATACATTTCTGCAAAATTTCAGACGTGTGCAACACATAAATATTATTATTATTCAGTAATTATGTTAGAAGTTCATTATGTGTCTGTTTGCAGTGAAGCTGAGGACGATTTTACTTACACATGAAGGAATTTAAATTGCAGTTGTCATTTTCAGTTTCATGCTAAGTTATTTGGTTAATGAACAATTTATGTAGGAAGAATTAATCAGATATCTTACTTTGCCAGTCTGTATGTTGTAATTACGAAATACGATTAAATACTTTTTTTTTAAATCGCATAAAATCCAGTTTTCTTGAAAGTCCTATGCCTCAAACTTTCCGTCAATATCGTCTGCTGAGCGCACTGGCAAATGTGTTATGGCTCGCAAGGTCATGCAACTTATGTACTAGTAGAGGGGCGTATCTTTGTGCGTTTGTGTTCTCTTTAATGAGTGATTTGCACACAGCCAAGTAAATCATTTGTGTTGTTTGCCTTGTGTTTTGTGTAATGTGTTGAGTGAAGGAGTGTAAAATGCAGGCATATTTTACAATAGTATAGAAATATCGACCTTTTATTTTGGTTTACAGATTTAAATCACTACTTCAAGACGGTTGGTGTTTGAAACTACTGTTGTTACAGTGTGTATTATTTTGGATCATCATCTATCACCACGATACGTGAATGTCATTTTTTTCGGTGTCTCATATGCATTCAGTGTCATATAAGTTGATTAACCATCTTTTGCTGTCGCAATGTTAATCGCTCAAGCAAACTGGACGAATACATAGTTCTGGAACTTTGTGAATATTAATTTCACTAAATTACAACCCTGTGCTGTTTTCTTTTGATATATGCTTCCCCGTTTTCATAGTCAGAATTTCTAATGAAGATAAATCCGTTTCTAACTCACTTCCGAGTAAAACATTAACGTCGACTACTACTGACTGACTGTTACATTCAACATGCGAAGCGAAAAGGTAATGATAAAACCGGACTTCCAACGTGGGTGCGAACCAGCAACATTTGGTTTTAAAAGCCAGTGATTTAACCACTTAACCATACCAACTTCTGTAGGTAATGTCTGCATTTGTTGTGGTTCAAGTGTTTGTCTCCACTTGGAAACTTCAAAGACTTTTTTTCTCGCTTTTACGTTTGTTTAGTCGTGGTCAATTATTACTTATATTTACAACTCTTGTCCCTTTGCTACGTACTATTCGGAGCTTGCTTGCTTTCTCACTGGAGATGGTTCCAAGGCCTTTGAAACGGCTGGACTGAGGGTAGCCGAAAGCTTACGATTTGGACTTAGTCTCAGAACGAGTGTCTACGTTTATCTGGTAAGAAGTGTACATCACATTGCATTATATCCGTGTGTGGGTACATGTGCGGTAGAGCTGAACCACCATTTCTTCGTAGGTCGTGGATGAAGCTATTTACTAATTATTTCTGCTGTGGCTTGTCTCAGTAGAAACCGCTGTACTGATCCTCCCTCAGAATTCCTTCATGGCTATTCAAGGCAATGACCAACCAGGGGGTTGCTGTTAATCCCCTAACCTAGTACTTAATATACACATTTACTTAAGCTTGATCAGTATCTGACATAGCAAATTTCTGTTTACATAAAATCATTAGTACATTTAACATCTGTTAAAACACTTGACAAATAAGACATGATACGTTTGTTATCGAATTCAATATGGAAAACAAAATTTAAATCCTTGCTTTCATTAAAAGTCATGTCGACACATTAACAAACCACAAGGTTTGTATCATCGAAACTATGTTCATGCATCGTCGAAACCATCATCAAACTATGTCAAATAACCCTGATCATTGAACGCATGGCAACGACCATATTCGTGTGTATAGTTGCATCTATGCTTTTTTATTTATACAAGACTATATGTTTGCCCAGTGCGAAAATTACCTCTGCTTTTCACGAGATAAATTTCTTCGGGGTGTGTATTACTCTTCCTCATACTGTCCACGTCCTTAGATACTTGTTCTGCAATTAGTGAAAACTCTACGCCCCCCTCAAATGTAAGTTTTGTCTCTGACAGCAGACGTTTTCTTATTGAATCGTCATAAATTCCTAACACGGGTTGGTCTCTCATCATAACCGTAACATCTTGCTGCCTGTTTCCTTAATTTGCTCAGAAACTGCTGTATGGTTTGATATTCTGCTTGTTTCAAACGATGAAACCTGTACCTCTCCACTATCTCGGAATGTGGTTTATCAAAGATATTCAATAACGTTTCTCTGATTTTCTCGTAAGTAAATTGACTTAGGGTTGCGAGTAGGCAGACACTTTTCTAATGATCGTAAGCTTCTGGACCAATTATTGAGAATAATAAACTGGTTTGTTGCTTCTCATGTACATCGTGAGCTTGACAATAAAACTGAAAACGTTCGAAGGTAGTTCTGTATGTCTGGTTCATTGATATCTAATTTTTCCATTTGCAGCTGGTTAGTAGCCATCTTCGTAGACCCTATTTGGCTACGCCAGTTGAAATGACTTTAAGATACCCAATTCCGAAACTACAAGGAACAGAGCGCAGGTGACTACAAAGATGAAGCATTCAACTGTTTTATTGCCAGCCACCAATGGCCCTGCCATACATTGGACATATACATACTAAGACTTGTTTCTCCCTTCGCACTATGTCCATGCATTTTACATGCAGTAGGTTTATATAGCACACACAGAATTAAGAAACAATGCCATACTGTTTCAACAAGAGAATCCAATCGTCAGTAACTTTCCCGTAGAAGTATTCCGTTCTTTGTTGTTAAGTATGAAGTGAGGAACGCAACATCAACAATGCTTACATCGTCCTGGCTGAAACAGTCAGTGATGATTATTTACCTGTAGTATATGATCTATGATTCTTTGAAAGTTTTGCTCAGAATTTGATATTTCGGTAACATATTTTGATTCTAACTCACCTACTGTATGGCCTTCTTGTGCGACTTGCTAATTAAAAGTTCTTTAAGATAATTTTGCTAAGTTTTTTATGATGTACTTAAAAGTGTGTTTGTCGTGATTCATTCAACTTCATTCTAAAAGTGCTGCATATTTTTTTAATCTTTTTTCCAGACGCCATTTCCCGAAGCCACGGTTAAAAGTGAGAAGTTACTAAAGAGATGTGTTGAGAGTAGTCAGCAGTTGAATCAGACTTGGGACTCCCTTTTGAACATAAACTGACTGTTGCAGAGTCTGGTGCTTAGTGATTACTTAGCACGCTGACTAGGCAGCAAATGGGCTTTAATAATGTTTAGTCTGCATTTATTAGCATAATATGCTGGCGATTTTTTTATGAGTCTTCGTAATTTTTTAATAGAATTCGGTAACCGGCATCTTACAGTTAGTTCTAAGATTTGTAAGTATACTACGTGAATAGATAGAAGAATGTTGAGTCAGAGGAATGTGCATATTAACCACACGAGAAATAACTAACACGTATTCGTATAGAGGAATTTATTGGATATGGCGATTGTGCGAAGGAGCTATAACTACTGAAGTGAATAACTCCTCTTTTAATTATTGCAGAAAGTTACTGCTCAACGTTTCGGCTTGGCCGTTCAGTCATCGACTGAAGCTCTGTGTAAAAGAAGATGGGAAAGTTGGAGATACAAATACGTGACTGGCCTAGTGGATGTCTTCCATTTTATAGCGTAAATAAGTGAACAGTCCTACCATAATTATGATTTATAACAGCAATTAATGTGGCAAAACACGTGTAGCGTAGCTGATTGGTGTGAATTAATTCTGCAAAAAATAGGTGTTCTTAAACATTTATTTATTTGATAACCTTCAATTTGTAATGCTATATGTTAATGGCATCGTGGAACTGAATTTGTAACAGAAAGCTTTTTTTAAAAAAACAATCACATTATGACATTCATACATAACATAAATTTAAGAGTAAAAGAAAAGGTAAAGTTATCCCATGTACGATACGCACGCGCCGTGACATGGGGTATGTGGAGGTAGCGCTCCACATTTTCTTGACCTACGGTACGAAGTGAGGTGGGGTCGTCCGTCCCACGCTCGACCGCCTGTACCTTCCCAAGGTTTCCAGGAGTACCAAGGACACTCCGGTACTCAATTTGATAGGAGGCTGAGTGGACCTCAGAGCGCCAGGCATGGGAACACTGCGACAAAAAGTCTCCAGTATCCTGGTCGGAATTTGAACCCGGGCCGCCCGATTCGTAGTCAGACGCGTTACCGCCTGAGCCACGGCGACTCCTAAATTTAAGAGTACGAAATAAAATTAGATGTTTATGAATACCTGTTTATTGCACAATTAATTCCCACCAGTGATCTACCTATACGCTCCATTAATTACAGTTATAAACAATAATTATGCTCACTTCATTTGTTTACACTACAAAATGGAGGACACACCTACTAGACCTCTCTGACCTCCCTATCTTGTCCCTTTTTTCTTTTACGTAGAGCTGCAGTCGATGGCTTAAGATTCAAGATGATGTGCCATGATTAACAGAGAAATTGTTCACCTGGGTAATTATATTAATTTATTAGAATTGTATCATAAAAGCTGTGTCTCTCGTTCTGTTCTTTTGAAGTATTTTCTAGTCCATACAATACTCTTTGCATCATAACATAGCAGTATTAGTATCACTTCATTCTGTTTCTTCTTCCAAAGACGTTTTGTCATGGAGTTTCGAGTATTACCAAAATAGACCAGGTCTACGTCAAGGGTACAAAATCTGTTAACTAGAATGTATCACTAAAGCATAACAGTGCTTCAGGCTGTACTTGAGTGGGAGGAATCTGAGGGATTACCTTGACGTTCTTTTATTACACAAGACCAGCATGCTTGAAAGTAAGCGCACCGGCATGAAGTCAGAAAATCGTCGTTGATTTCTAAAAGATTGGTATGTATGTGAAAAGTCATGGATCAGAGAGAATTGATATGTTGCGCACGGAAAACTTGTGTTAATAATGAATCAATGGGCTATTTTCCGTCTCTGTTTATTCGAAACTGTGAATGTAATCTCCATGCATTGCATAATTATGTGAAATTCGATATGGAATATTTTCTGTACCAGTTGAATACTTTGTTGTATGTGTGTGTGGATATATGAGAGGAGTAAGATAGAGACCAGGGAAGTGAGAGGTTACACGAAGTTTGTAATGCCAGTATTTAAACACTCGCACTTGCGTAGAGCTTCTTACATTTTCTGGGCGTGTTCTCATGTATATATATTGTGTGTGTGT
>JAGDQP010010741.1:0-54931 GCA_022664845.1 Lepisma saccharinum
AAGCAAACTATACCTGTGGTTAAGGTATCGTCTGAGCACTTCGTGTGTGATTGGCAGTTTCCTGAGTTTACAATAAATCTGGCTGTTCTTAGAGGATTTGAATTTTGAATTTATTTTAAGGCCTTTAGACAAATATGTCTCAGACCGTATGGATAATGATGGAATGAATTGGTGGAATGAATAAACTGGGAGCAAACAGGAGCACCTCGAGAAAACCCACGCACACGGTTTTTGTCCACCACAAAGAGCACATTCGATCCGACGACCCCTAGCACCAGAGGTGAGCGCTCTACCAACTGAGCCACCGTGGCCCCTGTTCTTAGAGGCAGTGAAATAAATATTGTTAAATGCTTTATGAGTGACTCTATAGAAAAATTAACCATGGTAGGTAATGCGAATTCACTTGAACTAGAAACGCATAATTGTAGTTCTCTACCAGCTTGAAGAACCTTTGATCATTCAATGACACGAATAATAATGCGAGTAAATAATATCTGCAAATTTAAGATGAAATTAAACACTGTCCACAAAAGAGAATGTTAGGAAATATCGATTAGAACTACAAGGCTGAATAATTAGGTAGAATTGGAGACATAATGAAATCTAGTTTGCTAACACCGTAAATAGAAATAATCTGCCTTAATAAAAATAGTATCTGACACTATAATTCATAAAAGATAATCAAAAGTTCCAGTTGTTATATCTTTTTCCTTACGCCTTAGGATATAGATATGAGTAAGCAAATTCTTGAAAGTTAATTCCCAAATAGTCACCGGAAATTGTGATTTCAGTGTGATGCCAGTAAACTACGTAGAATGAAATGGATATATTTTAAAAAGTAAGTATTTGTAATATTTAATGTTAATAGTCAATGTTCTCTCTGTATAATCAAAAACTAATAGTGATAAATATATATTCAATAGTAGCGAACAATTGTTGCATTACTGCGAACAATTGTATACGATTTTATCCCTGTATTTCGTTCTTTTCTAGTACTTACAGTGCTTTTAAAAAGAAGATTCGCTTAGCTATTGACATATTAGAAGAAACTTTTTCTTCGCGAACAATATCAACGAGATGTTCCTAAGAGTAAGAGAGGTTGATCATTTAGACTTGGGGTGTAAGTATAAATTATTTCTGAAGTGAAGTGAAGACAAGTGAAAGCTACATAAACTTACGGCTCTAAAACGTTGTAAAATTGAAGAGTATTAACGTGTTTCTGAGGTCACCAAGGTCACTTCGAGAGAAGCTAGGAAGCGTGAGAAACCAACAAATGCTCGTCATTAATTGATTCATACAGATAAAGCTGATAAATAAAAGTTGCTGCTGCTGATAAAGAAAAGTTGCTCCTATGTATGTGTCAAGCTTTGACCCGGTAGAGAAAGTTAACGACAGTTGCTTGGAATATTTATTTAGAGAAAGTGTCATAAAATAATATTAAATAGAAAACTTATACAAGTTTCTTTTAGCAGGTCTTTAACTTTTTGTGGGAGATTTTTAAGTGTGTTTTTCCATCTGTAGTTAATAATATCGCTTCAACGAATGCATGTAGAGCGATAGCAACTTCAAAAATTTAAACCAATGACCTCAATCCACTACAGGTCCTCCTTTAATCCTATACGGACTTTACGAATGGTATTTTTGTACTAACATCAGTTACATGAAAATGGACGATTTAAATTGGTAATGATAAACTGACTTTAGATTTCAAATTACTTTACTGAGTTTGTAAGTTGGATTTTAATTTGGTGACTTTACAGACTTTATGATATATTTTGTTTTATATGCTCTTATGTTAGCTCTACACAGCCTACACACTTATTTAGAACCACTCAAGTCTTATTTCATTTCGTTTCACTCGCGTGAAGATGGATCGTTATAAGTTTGAGCTCTCGCTCATTTATTATTAAATGTTTCTCTTTCCCCTGCTGGCTTGTAAGGATTCAGAAGTCGAACTTCAAGCACTTGTAATGAAAACTGCCTAAAAGAGAATGTGATCGTCCAGAAATGTCAGGTGGTGGAGGACACAACGTTTTCTTCAAGTGACAAATATTCAGTAGCACACCGTAACGTCCCACATGAACTAGATTTGTCACAGCCATCCGTACTGAAATGTTAAGTGTGGTAATGCAACTTAAGTGTGGTTAACAACTCCAAAGTTTACTTAATGGTCTACTTTATTACACACGAATAACTTTATATTTCAAAAATGATAACGAATTATATTTTATAATATGAGCGTGCAAACGTGATGTTGATTTGTTTTTTATACGTTACATGTACTGCAGCTCTGGACTTAACTTTAATGTTCCAACAGCTTGTGAGATCTTGACTACGTATTTTTGATTTCATATGATAAGGATTATAAATAGGTGTTGTGTGATATGGCTGACTTTCTACTTTTGTTTTTGAAGCTGCTTTAATATATATTGCGTGTTCTAAAACGAAAAGTTGAGTGGAGTAAGGTTATGGAATGGAAATATAATTGTGACCGTTCGGAGTTCGTAACAGTGACGTATCAGTGAAACGCGAGATATGGATACCTTTACTAATACCTTGAGTAAATGAAATACGTCTCGGAGATAAATATCGACAAAATAACAACGAAGTTTGCGTATCTTTCAGAATATAGTGCAGACTTATAAGTAGAGGTGTGCAACGAGCGGATTTCGAGCGCTCGAAACACAAAAATACGTTTTCGAGCGAGCAGAGTATGATCGAACAATATCTGCTCGAACAGATTTGTTCGAACAATTTTGCTCGAAGTCCTGGATTCGAGCGCTCGAAACAGAATCGAGCGCTCGAAACTTTTTCGAGCGCTCGAGAGTCCTGGAATTTCCTCTTCCCCTCCGTTTATCTTGGTAAAGGACAAAATACACAATGTTGCCAACTATGATACTATTATTCTTATCATAGTATAATTTCAACTTTATGGCTTTGATACAACAAATAATTAATTAATTACTAAAAAAACTATTAACGTGATTCCATAGGTATTTTAACGCCATTTCTGGGAGCTCCAAGGGACGCTGACTACAATTCCGAGCCAAAAAATGTTAAAATTTGTAATCCAAAACCGCAGCTGCGCGAAACATCATCATAGTAAAAGATAGTCTGATTGGGAGGCTACCGAGGCCAAAAATATACAATTTTGAAATCCAAGATGGCGGCAGCGCGAAATGTCACAATTGTTAAAAATCATCAGAATTTCGTGAAATTTTATATGTGGGGACTTGAAGGAGCTCTGAGTCCATTACCGAGGGCAAAAATATACACTTTTGAAATCCAAGATGGCGGCAGCGCGAAATGTCACAATTCTCAAAAATCATCAGAATTTCGTGAAATTTTATATGTGGGAACTTGAAGGAGCTCTGAGTCCATTACCGAGGGCAAAAATATACACTTTTGAAATCCAAGATGGCGACAGCGCGAAATATCATAATTGCTAAAGTCATCCGTTTTTCGTTAAATTTCATATGTGGGACTTCGAAGCGGTGCTGAATTCAATTCCGAAACTAAAATTGTTGAATTTTGCGAAATTTCAAAATTGTTGAAAATTGGATATTCGTTCGATTCCGTTGTCAATGAGATACCGAAAATGGCGGCAGTTTGGAATGTGATTAAATGTTCTAAATTATCAGATTTCTGTTAAATTCCATATGTGGATGTTCCTAAGAACGCTGATTACAAATCCGAGCCTAAAAATGTTGATTTTTTAAATCCAATATGGCGGCAGCGCAAAATATGATAGTTATAAAAATATTTTGATTTTTCCTGAAATTTTTAATCCGGGTCTTTCAAGGCGTTCTGAGTTCGATTCCAGTTTCAAAAATGTTGAAATCCAAGAGGGCGGCAACCCGAAAAGTAATACATTCTTAAAAATTATCAGATTTTGTAAAATTTCATAAGTGAGTGTTCCGAAAGACGCTGATTACGAATCCCAGCCCAAAGATATTGAATTTTCAAATCATCGAAGAAGAAAGCGAGAAATATTCTGATTGTTAAAAAACATTTGAATTTCGTGAAAATTTATATTTGGGGCTTTCATGGGACGATAATTTCACATTTGAGACCAAAAATTATAAAATGTGAAATCCAAAATGGTTGTAGTGCAAAATGTTATATTCTCTAGAAATTATACGACTTTGTGAAATTTCATATCCGAGGCTTTCAAGGGTCCGTGAGTTTGACCCAAGGCTAAAGTGTTTAAATTAGAAAATGAGCGCAAAATATTGTTATTGTTAAAAATAATCTAATTTAGTGGGATTTTCCATGTGATTTCTGAGATTTCTGGGTTGGATTCCTAGACTAAAATGTTGAAATTAGAAATTCACTCCAGTAGGACACAGACGCGTTTTGAATGTTAATTTTTGTTTTAATTCGTTGATTAACAGTTATTGGTTAAAAAGTACTTTTAATTTTAATCATATTTCAACAAATGTTTGATACCGCAGTAGCATATTCAGGTTGGTCGGTTATGGGACCCATATCGTTCACATCGTAAATGCGGACGAGAGGGGCCCCGTTTGAGACCACGTCGATCGATGTGGGATCGACATCGATTATCGGTATCACTAATTTACCTATTTTCTAAAACTATATTTGGCAAAGAATAAATCGATTTTTACAAAACTTTTTTCATAATGAATAAATTAAAATTAAAAATAGAGCACTCGTCATGGCATTATATCGATTCATATCGTTAACCGATATCTATATTGATCAATGTCGGTCGATATGGACAAACCGATGTTTATTTAAGCAATGGTATATCCCTCTGGTGATAAAGTATAAAACTTCATGCTGTTGTCAACATGCGGCCAGCTTTGTTTGGTGACAAAGTTGTTCACAATTTAAGCATGTTAAATTGCAGAAATAACATGTCCTTCGTGTAACGGAACACGAGAAGAACCCAAAAAATAAAGTGTTAAAGTTGATTGTGTTTTTTCCAAGGATTCTTTGATCACTGTAAGTAAATAGACAGACCAACAAGATTTAAAGTAATATTAAGCTGGTTATCATACGCCATCAGAACCGGGAGACATTTTACACTTTTGTTTCGTTTGTACGGTGCAAAGTAGCGTATTTTCTCAAGTGGTTGTTGAGATATTTTGAGATTTGAGATATTTTGATAAACTCGTATATATGGGTCAAAATTTTGGTTTCGGACGTACTCTATGTTCATCTTGTCAAATTACTAACTTGTGCAAAGTTTTGTTAAGACATGTTGAAAGTTGTGGATTTGAGATATTATGACCAACCCTATTATATGAGGGTCAAAATTTGGGTTTTGGACGTACTCTATGTTATTTGTCCTGTCAAATTGCAAAACTGTGCAAAGTTTTGTTGAAATATGTGAAAAATGGCGAATTTGCGATATTTTGACCAACCCTCGCATAAATGAGTCAAATTTTGGTTTCGGACGTACTCTTATGTTCTTCGTCTTATTATATTAGGAAGATATGGAGAAATTTGTTGAGATTCGTTGAAAATTGTTGATTTGAGATATTTTGACCAACCCTTGTATATATAGATGAAATTTTGGTTTCGGACGTACTCCATATTCTTCGCCTGGTCAAATTACTAAGTTGTGCCAAGTTTCGTTGAGATATGTTGAAAATTGTGGATTTATGATATTTTGACCAATTCTCGTATATATATTTCATTTTTTTTTCGGACGTACTCTATGTTCTTCGTCTTGTCAAATTACTCAGTTGTGCGAAGTTTCGTTGAGATATGTTGACAATTGTGGATTTATGATATTTTGACCAACCTTCGTATATATATTTCAAATTTTGGTTTCAGACGTACTCTATGTTCTTCGTTTTGTCAAATTACTAAGTTGTGCGAAGTTTCGTTGAGATATGTTGAAAATTGTGGATTTGTGATATTTTGACCAACCCTCGTATATATATTTCAAATTTTGGTTTCGGACGTACTCTATGTTCTTCGTCTTGTCAAATTACTAAGTTGTGCGAAGTTTCGTTGAGATATGTTGACAATTTTGGATTTGTGATATTTTGACCAACCCTCGTATATATACAAGGTGTGGCTATTAATATCCAGGACTGACGTCACAGCACGAAACCGATCACTCGCCCGAGAGAGGCGCTACTGGTATCCGAAAGGTAGTACATCTGCACCTGCTCCCCGAAGCGCGCGCCAGTTGGAAACAAGAGCTTGGCTGGGAAAGACGCGTGGAAACGTATCTGGTGAAGTGTTGTTGTCGAAGTGGTAAAGTGGTGTTGTGGAAGTGCAGAAATGGAGCAAAGGGTGAACATCAAATTCTGCTTCAAACTGGGCAAAAGTGCGACAGAAACACATGCAATGTTAAAGCAAGTGTATGGTGAGCAAGCATTATCCCGTTCCCGCACATTTGAATGGTATGGACGTTTTCGGGACGGGCGCGAAAGTGTTGAAGATGACGCCCACACCGGAAGGCCGATTTCCGTGCGTACGCCTGAAACGATTGAGAAAGTTCACGAGCTTGTAACATCGGATCGGCGACTGACTATTCGAATACTGGCCAGTGAACTGAATATCGACAAGGAGGTGGTTCGCCAAATTCTGACGCAACACCTAGGGAAACGCAAAGTGTGTTCCAGATTTGTTCCGCACTGTTTATCGGACGAACAAAAACAACTCAGAATGGACACGTGTGGTGAACTCATCGACAACGCTGAAGCTGATCCTGCTTTCCTGGATTCGATAGTAAAGGGTGATGAATCGTGGTGCTACCAATACGACCCTGAAACCAAGAAACAGAGCGCAGAATGGCGGTCTCCCAGCTCCCCTAAACAGAAAAAGTTTCGATTTCAAAAATCAAAGGTCAAAGTCATGTTAATCGCTTTCTTCGATAGTGAAGGACTTATTCATCATGAATTTGTTCCACCTGGCACGACTGTTACAGGACAGTATTACGCAGAAGTTCTTGCCCGACTCCGATAAAGAATTCGCAGAGTACGTCCCCGTTTTCGACAGAATGGGAGTTGGTTTCTGTTGCACGGCAACACCCGCCCCCACATTGCGTTGCCAGTGAAGCGGTTGTTGGCCAAGCAGGAGGTAGTGGAGCTGCATTATCCGCCATACTCTCCTGACTTGCCCTCCGCAGACTTCATTTTGTTCTCAAAACTGTGATGAAAGGAACACGGTTTGTGGATGTTGAAGACATCAAGAAGCACGTGACGTCGACATTGAAGACCCTTCCGAAAGAGGACTCTAAAAGTTGTTTCCACAGCTTATACAGCCGAGCACAGAAGTGTATTACGGCAGGTGGGGATTACTTCGAAACATATTAAAGGGTACGTTTTTCACATCATCTATTCTGGTGATATTAGAGCAGTCCTGGAAATTAATAGCCATACCTTGTATTTCAATTTTTGGTTTCGGACGTACTCTATGTTCTTCGTCTTGTGAAATTACTAAGTTGTGCGAAGTTTCGTTGAGATATGTCGAAAATTGTGATTCTACCTTATTTTGACCAATTCTCGTATATATGGTTCAACATCGTGGTTTCGTATATAGTCTATTCCAGTTCAAAGGTGTTTGTTAGGTAACCCATTGTTATTATTGGGTTAGTTGGCAACACTGAACCTTCTTTAACCAGTTACAGGAAGATAAAGACAAAAATGTAATCTGATGACGTAATTCGAGCAGGCACTCCGCTCGAACAATTCGAGCAGGCACTCCGCTCGAACAATTCGAGCGTTCGAATTTTTTTCGAGGGCTCGAAACCTATTCACACTCGAAGTTGCTCGAAGTGGATTTTTTCCAGTTCTCCCACGCTTCGAGCGTGACTGCTTTGGGCTTCGGATTTCGAGCGCTCGAAAGCCGCTCGTTGCACAGCTCTACTTATAAGACTATGGACACTTTCTTGTCACAGTTTGTTAACCTCACAGTTATCAAAGAAGGTAATAATAAATCATTGTACAAAATTAAATTCGTTGATCGAATAAAGAATGTGGATTTATTACTGAGGTGTTGCTTTCATACACTTGTTACCATGGAAATAAAGGTCACCCGTTTTTAGGCGAAAATAGGGAAGAAGAAACGAAAACAGAAAATATGTGTTTTTGCTTTGGCTACATATAGTACCTGCACGTGCCATGCCGTACTACGTCATCTGACCTTGCAATCCTTCATATATGAGTCATTTCTACTAGCTCAACTTGATGTTCCGATATGTATGCAACCCACTGTGAAGTACTGTCTCGCTGGTTGCCTATACGCACGGCGTTTTGCATCCTTCCTGCGTGTTTTCCCATATTCGTGCATTGAAATGAATCTGCGTCTCTTTCGCATACGGGCGAAGTATGCTCCGAAAGCAATAACACGTATTTTTTGTTTTCGTTTCTTTTTTCTTCCTGTTCCTTGCCACCCTCCTCGCTCATTTCCGTAGCACATTGCAGCAATGTTGTACACGTGATTGTTTCATTTTCGGATGTTCTGCTTTCTTCGAATGGGTACGTCCTACCTCATTGCCTTGCGTCGACTATGGGTAGTATTTCGTACATTTAAAGTTTGCCGATATCTCTTCTCGTTCTCGCAATATTCCACACTATTTCATTCTGACCCCATGTTTATGACCCTATTTGACCCTTTCTATGTGGTTGGGGTCGATATAAAAAAATACGTGTCGCTTCTTTTTCGATGTTTTCTGTTTGTGCAATCTTATCACAATCGGCGTGTTACACCCGGGTACCTTTCCTTGTTAGAAGTTAGGCTCATATTTTATCGTAGCAACAAAACTTAAGTATCGGACACAGGATATTTCACGAGTCATGTTAAATTTATTTTTGACCGTGTATATGTCAAAAAGGCGTCTTAATTCATCAGTTTTATTCCTGTTTAAATATAAGCACAGCAATCGTATTTTCATCGAACAGTAGGAGTTAGGTTAAGAATTAATAGAGATAATGTGCTCGTAATCTAATTATCTCACCTCATTTTACCGACGTTATGTGATCGGATAGCGAACTTCGTTTTAGCTTAGTGATTGCTGTTTGATAATTGCTTTTACATATAATTCCGTTCGTATGCATTATGCTACTCCAATTGAATATTTGAGTATTTCTTTCCGTTAGGGAGGCCATATGTGGTCATAATTTATTAGTTTGTGCTACTATCTTTTATGCGAGATATCCTTATTTGGGAAATATTATACAGTTCTCCTATCGTGATTTCTCCAAGACCTAATGTGGCTTATCTATTAATTATACCCGCATCGTTCTTCAGTATGTGAAACGTTGTCGTCGCCCTAATAGAAATCATCGTTGTAAGTAACTAGAGTATTGTGAACAAGTTGGAACATAAATTGTAATTCTACGGGCCTTATTACTGAACTGCGGAAGGTACGTATGAGAAAGTTCAGTTCTCTCCGTTGTGGTCCTTTCCAAACTGATGATCTCTGGCCCCTTAATCTGATTTCTTATGTTAAGTCAGTTTTTTCGTCTTCATGCGAACGCCCTTTTCTGGATTAATAGCAACTTAATGGCGATGTAGGTTATTGTACTTTCCTGATTGTCAATTATTTAAATATAGAAAACCCCTAGTGTGGATGACGGATTAATAGAACCTTGACCTGACCCTGTCTAGATATATTTTTTCAACCTAAGTGCTCAGCAACAATTAAGTAACTTATTAGAATCATCAACCTACAAAGCCAGGCCAATAGTATCTTTCTTTGCACTTTTCAACACGTTTTTTATCAATCATTTGACAATGACTTTCTCTAAAATTTTCAATCAAGTATAATCTGGAACATTTTTGTCATATAATTGTACATACCTACATTATGCATGTCAAATATCTTACTGTAAATAGTAAGAAGAAAAATAAAACGTAGAGAGAAGTTTTAGTCACTACATAGTATACAGAAGCCGCAATCTTTCATTTTGCTAAAGTATAGGGTTACCATGACTATTTCCTGATTTTTGTATTAGCGTTATGAGCTATAATTGAGTATACCTTCTTGTGGTTCTTTTACAGGCATAAAATTCCTTCGGCGCATCATACCAGGAGGGCAAGTAGTTATCGTCATTTGCTGGACACACGATTAAATGAATAGTTTCAGTATCGTAATTTATTAACTCCGCTCTTGGCAAGCGTAATTAGAGAAAATTAAGTATTGATGGTGGAAGCAATTCAAGCGAGAATCAAAAACTAAAAACCCTCATACCCCTAGACAAAAAAGACGAAGTTACGAAACATATTCTGAGATATAATAAATACGACGCTACCACAATCACAACAAAACTAAACAATACAATCGATTAACAATAAACTTATTATTTTTCTTAATTACAACTTATAGTGCTCCATGTTTTGGAAACCTTAAGTACGTTTTACCCTTTTTTTTTTAGAATTAGACCCCTTCAATAACACCTTTCGTTTAGCTTTATTAGAAGAGGTCTCAGTATCCATTCTTAAAGGCAGTGGCGCATCCGTCAATTTTGAGAGGGAGCACAGGTGGACTAGACCAGGGACACTTTCAGTACTTTTTTGATAAGTAAATTTTTAAAGTATAAATCTTATCATATTTCCCGTCATATTGCTAAGTTTTCTCATAAAATATGACACCGGAACCGACTAAAAATGATTTCTGTAGATACCCTAGATTTGTCCGGAAACAAATTAAAGCTTTTTCTTACATAAACTGTTCGAATAATTCTAGAAAAATAAGTATGTTTCCTTTAGGGTAAACGCGCCCCTCTCTGGATCTGCCACTTTGAAAATGCCATCTAGGATTTGAAGACTTGCAATAATATAACGGAATATTACTCTGAAAATGAATTACAGAAGAAGTTCAAAGAAGTCGACCAAACAAAATAATAATTAGGAGAAAAATTACGTAATATAACATCATCAGATCTAGATGAAACTCTATGCAACTAGCAATATGGAAAGTAAAACAAAATGGTAGGTTTATAGCAGAAAGGATGAAAATGGTTGATTTTGACGTTTCAAACGTTCATTATTCGAAAACAATTGTATTTTTTTCATCCGTTCCAGAGTTGCAGTCAGTAATAATAATATCGAGAAATGGTTTCCACTTTCCAAGATGGCGGCCGAAAGCCACTCAACAAAAAGTGTCTTTTCTACTAAATTTCTTCTAAAGTGCATAGAGATCAGAAATATCAGAAATAGAAAAAATAAAACTATCCCGCACAAGCGATCCAAGGGTTTCAGATTTCTGACTTGATTACAAATAACATAGAAAAATGAATGAAAAAGAGTAAAAATCTTAGTTTCGGGGAGGTTTGTACCCCGTACCTTCCAACTAGTTATCAAACGCTTTATCCGCTTAGCCAGCCGCCAAACTGCCAGCGTATGAATACGAAATGGTTTCTTTCATCTCTTCAGGTATTTCACGATTAAATATTATTTCTAGTACATATCTTACTCCTGACGTCTTCTGACATATTTTTGCCACTGATAATTTTTTCAGTTCTTTTTTTCTTCCCACACTTTTAACTAAACGCAACCCTATAAATTTCACACTATCGCTTCTGATTTCGATAACCTTCGGAGTAACAAGTACCCGTGAACAAACAAACTAGTAGCAGTGATGCATTGTGAATCACTCTAAAACATGCGAAATGAACCATCAGAAATTGTTCTTCCAAGTTTGAAGAATAAATTTTTCCAAAAGTAATAGAATTCCATCTAGAAAAATTACATTTTTCATCTACAGCGTGAGTATTTCGTTGAAAACCACAATTTGCTTTTGAAAATTCCGCTCTAAAAGAGTGGCTCCTTTTCTTTCTCTAAGAAGATTGGATATTTTGCTCTTTGGGTTTAGTGTGTACTACTTGCACTTCTTGTTGAATGTCTTACTTTCAGAAATAAACGAGATATGGACGAAAATATACACCAATTTCCGGAAAGTAGTATGAAATGAAACAGTTAGTATATTTGGGACGAGAAAAGAATTATATGCATCACTATTTAAAAATAAAATCATGCGTAGATTTCTACATGTCTGATGACATGAGAACCACTCTCGGATACAGTGTTTTGTTCTTATTTCTGCCGGGGGAATGGCAATATTTCCAACATGGCGGGTGTCGTTTCCGCGCTCCTATGCACGGATGCATGAACCAGAAGAGCTAGAGAGCTGAATCAAAACCTTTCTGTATATCCTGATGTGCACTTTGAAAATTTGGAAATACAAGTTTGAAAAATAATTTCCTTTCTCTCAAAATTAGTCTGAGAAATCAGTAATGAATTGAGAAATAAAAATGAATTTTGATACTCTTTTCTTTCGTGAAGGAGCTGAACAGAGGTGTGGCCAGACGAATTGTCGCGGGGAGGCCTCAAATTTACTTAGGGGGGGGGACACCTTTACAAATCCAAAGAGTATTATAGTTCGTGTTTATCCAAAAGAGTCCAAGCATGGTTTAGTGCATAGTGTATCTGGAATCGTCCACTTTGGCTGCTCGATCCCTTTCATTTTTTGAAGTACTTATATTCCTCATATGAGGTGGTGAAAGAAAAATGGTGTAAGTCAATTTGAGGAACAAAGTATTTTAGTAAAAACGCTATAATGAAATCCACAATAAATTCCAAGTAACTGCTGATATCTATTCGATTAACAAGAGAGTTACGACTTGCGTCACTTTTCCATCAAATAGATTTGAATTTGGAGACTACAGATGTGACCTAACTCATTATTAAAAAAGCTGACTTATACCACTTTTCCTTTCACTGCCTCATATAAGAATATTTCAAAAAGGGGTATTCTTTTATTTTTAAATCAACAGATTAATTAATGGCGGCCATTTTTGTATTGCAGCTCATACCAAATTTCTATTAGCATATGTTTAAGGAAAATGTAATTTCTGCGCACTGGTTTAACATAGGATATTCAAACAAAAATCGTTCTTTACAATAACATCTGCTTGATAATTTTAGTCCTCTGAATGAAAAGCCTAAGTTGTAATCGAACTGGTAAAAAGTAGTATCCAAATGTGATTGTCGAATTAGAAATAATGTTTTATTTATGTCAGGAGAAATTACTGTAGAATTTTGAACTTTAATGATATTTGAGTTTGAAGGAAGTTACAAATTTGCAAATTGTTGATGAATGATGCTCGTGCACGCTTTCGTAGAAACATTGAAGATTCAAGATTAGATAAAAATATTTTTTTTCTACAATCTGTAAACTTATGTCTGGAGGAACTACAGTAGAAATTTCAACTTTAATATTTGACTTTGAAGGGAGTTACAGATTTGCAAATTGGGGATGAATTTTGGTCGTGTCTGCTTTGACAACTCGTATAATGAATGATTGTTAAAAGAAATATTCTTTATTACCATCAGAATTGTGAAGAACGATTTTACTGTTGTAATGATATGTTTAAGTAATAAGAGATGCAGACAGCTGTATAAGCGCTTCACACACACAGAGAAAGGTGGCAACGTTTTCCGAAAAGCATGATTGCATAATGGAATGAAAAAAGACAGAATGGAAATGCGGAGCAGCCATGTTGCCTAATGAACACTAGACTTTACGTATTCACATTTTTCTTTGGCACTCTGGTGGTTAGATAACATTTCACAAAGCGCGCATGGCCATTATTCATACCCCCAACTTTCAAATTTGTAACTCCCTTCAAATTTAAATATGAAATTTGAAATTTCTACCTTAGTTTCTCCTAACATAAGTACCTAACGTGTAAAAAAAATAAGTTTTCTTTTATCTCGTCTCTCACCAGAAATAAGGGTTTGCAATATTCATACCATATCGCGCAGAAGCATTATTCATTCCAATTTTTACCACATTTGTACCTCTCTTCAGATTAAAATATTAAAGTTAAAATTTTAGCTGTAGTTTCTCCTGACATAAGTGTATAAGTGTGAAAAAATTGGATTTTTACATTTTCTTCCACCAGAAATAACGGGCTTACAATATGCATAAAATATGATTTTTTTTTATTTAAAAAAAAATCATAAAATATTAAGAAAGCATATATCAACCTTCAATACACTCTGATATATTCAACCCTTCCAGGCAGAAAAGCGCCCAAAAACCGGAATTGTTTTTATTGCAACAATCACATTTGGATACCATTTTGACCTGTTATATTACCTATTAGGGTTTTCTTGCAGAGGACTTTAAAGGAAAGTTGAATCAAGTGGATTTTAAAGGAAAGAATGGTGTTTGTTTCAATGTTGTATGACAACCTTGTCCGAAAACACTACATTTTTCATAAACGTCTGCTACAGCAAATTTTGGCATTCGCTGCAATACAAAAATTGCTGCCATTAATAAAAATAAAATAAGATTTGTGTAAAAATGAAATGATTCTCGCTTTAGACTATTCTTATACAAGAGATATATTATTTTTATATATTATATTATTTTTAAAGGGGTCGAGCAGCCAAGCTGGGTTATTTTAGATGAGCTGACCTATAGGTATCTTGCACCAAGTGCCTGAAACTTATTATATCTCCTGTATTATTCCAATTTTCGTTTGGGGACATACACTATTTGGGGGGCACGGACCCCTATGCCCTCCGTAGCTACACTCCTGGAGCTAAATTTACATTTTTGTAATGTTGAGACCTACGAACAGGGTGTCCGCATATAAAAAAAAATAGCTCTGAATTACACATCATTTTTTCACGGGGACTCAAACATGGCGTTTTGCCGAAAAGTATCGGATTTCGGGCGTAAATATCTCAATGGGCGCCTGATGAAAAAAAAAATTGGTATCAAAGAGACCTTGTACGCACCTAACTTACAGTAAAAATGAAAACAAAATCAAGTTGTTTGGACAATAAAGGGTACATCATTAGAGTTAAAATTGCACGTTTGAAGTGCAATAATCGTAAGGTTAACAGCTTTACAATAATGAAGTAAAATGTTAAATTATTTCATATTTTGTTCTATTAGAGACAATTTATTTACAGCAACATTGTGTTATATGTACAGTACTGTATAAATATTTTCAGTGCTTCCAAATAGATGTAAAATAAAGCTATTTATTTTTTTGTTAGAATACTTGATTAACCCTTCGGTACTCGCTTGGAGTCATTTTCGATTCCAGTGATTTTAAACAGATAATTATTCAAAATGGTTTCGTTCCTTTAGTTCCATTTGTTCATCTTTTCTCATCTGAACATACACATGAAGCTTTGAAGCTAACTTCCCTAATAACGCTAATTTGTGACTCTGTTTTGGCTGGGGTCAACAAAGACACCACGCGAGTATTGGTGTCAAAATCCATGCATGTACTTCAGGGATAATAGTAGTGCAAGTAGTATTAGTAGTAGTAGTAGTTTGTGCTGCTGTTGTACAAGTAGTAGTAGTTACTATAATTGTAGTAGTAATAGTTGTTTTATTAGTAGTTGTTGTTGTAGCAGTAATTGTATGTGTAGTAGTAGTTACAGTAGTAGTAGTGGAAGTAGTTGTTACTGTAGAACTATTACTGTTGGTAACGAACTTTATTCACCACGCACCTTTCCGTGCGTGACATTTGCTACTTGGAGCGCTATTGAAGCTATGCAATTTAAACACTTGAACCCTTGAACATTGGAACACAGATATTTAATTAGAATGAGAAAAATGAACATTGATTTACTTAATATTATCCTATTGCAGGCGCAGACTAGTAATTATATGTCTTGTTCAACAATACGAAACAAATAGTACTGCAATCACAGAATAGCAGAAAACAATAAAGTTTATTTTATTTCTTATACCATAAGTTTAAATTAGGAATAATGGTGATGAAAATTTGTTTGATTTGGTACCTTCTGCGAGTTAGTGTTTTCAGCTCTAAGACGGCGAGCCTCCTCAATATGTTACACAGTGGAACCAAAGACGTTTGTTCACAGGACAAGATCCAGAATCGAACCTGTAACCCAACACACTAGAGACGACCGCTTTGCTACCACTAAGTTACCGTGGCCCTTTCTATATTTTGTCTCAGTTGGTATAAGGGTACTTCTTTTTCATCAGATATCCTCTCTGAATCAAGTAGGCCATCGTTTATTTTTCAATTCTAACAATCATACAGGTTAGTTAGTTTCACGTCTCAACAAATCATTCACATTAAGTAGTAATTTTACGATGTGGCTACTGCATGGATAATTTATTTGATATCTAATCTCAATCAAGCTAAGAGCTGCCAAGAACGGGTCCATGTTGGTTCAAAAAAAATAATGGGCACGGTGTTGCCTCTGGCTAAGTGAAAAGACCACATTTGCATTTGCATTATATGACGGAGGAAATCCGCTTGCACTGTCCAAACCACTTCGAAATTAAAAGTGCAGTTTTTACTGGAGTTGGGAATATACAAGACTTCCTTGACAACAAATTTTACTTTTTTCATGTAACCCGATTTAGAATCCAGCATTTTTCGGTGAAAGGCTATGTTTCAACTCTAGTAGAAAAGAACTTTCGTTCATCCAATGCTTTTTTTTTTCAGGCAGAGACTCTGTTAGTAAGTCTAACCATTACAAAAAATGCAACATTATATTCAACTCTTCACAAAGAAAAAAAAACATTTTAAATTAAAATTTTATGCAATTCCTTGCTCACTTTTAGCGTAATTTTTAGACGAAATGATTTCATTTTGAGGAAATGTATTTCGAAATATTCAAAGTTCGCTTCCGGAGATACACAACGATTTTTGATTCAGATTTTCTGGTTTTAGACATTTTAAGGTCTTGTATACATGGCTAAGAGATCAAAAGAGCCATCCGCCCTATTGAAAACATGGTCACTCCAGGAGAAATAAGGGCAGAACATTCAAGTGGTTCTCATATCCTCAGACATGTAGGAACTCTGAACAATAAATAAGATTTTTCTAAAACAGTGTTGAACTTTTTGGAGTGAAATGATTCTCTATCTTTCTATCTACACACGCGCACGCAAACACTTTGGAAATGTACTCTAGAAGAAGGGTGTGACGTAAGGTGGTTGGAAAGGTTGAATTATAGGGATATCGAAATATCAGCAAAGTGTAAAAGTTCAGTAATTAGAAGAAATTGGTGGAAATAAAATAATAACACAGAAGTTAACAAAGAAAAGAAAGCTAAACTGTCACGACCATTGTTTTCTCAAGAATCGTGTCCGTATTGCAAATATAGTAGAACGTACGGTTAGCTGAAAGAGAGGAAGTATACAGGAGAAACTGACAAGATGTAATTGAAGATGGGAAGACATACCCAGTACTCATTAGTATATATTGGGTTTTAATTTCTTGCCCTGTTTAAAAATGAACAAAGTATTTCTAGACATTTAAATCGACTAGTCATACTAAAGACACATTATAGTTTTTCTCCCAAAGCTAAATCTGTTGCAAAACCTTCACCAATACATTTATGGAAACATTCTAACTCAGATTGATATATTACTCGACCCCTTTCCTATTTTTTTAAATTGATTGACCCTCAAAATGACAGGCTTTAAGATTACGTGCATGAGGAATGTATCCTTTAACTGATAGTGCCTTCCACCAAGTATCCATTAGTTTCATAGTTTTCGTTCCTTGAAGAGTTTCACAGATAAACACATGTTTTAGACTTAGATCACACTATAAGCATTCATTCTTATGAAACAGTTTTTTTCCACTAAGATCACAGTTATAGATGAAAACAGTTTTAATAGTCTTTTCTGGACGTTTCCTGATGTTTCCTCTGCCAAGTTTGTACAAAAAAGCGCTCTGAACCATCGATAGCTTTTCTTGTGAGAAACAGGTCCTTAATCTTATACAGGCCTGTTGAGCAGCAAATATATATCTGGTTGCAGCGTCTAACAGTTTTTTTTTTAGAAAAGAATAAAGAAATGTCAAATGTAGGATAGGTAGGTCAACTACTTATGCAGAACTGTACTGAATATTTACGTGATAACAAATTATTTAGGACATATCAAATATTCAGGAAAACCTCTAATAAAATATTTTCTTAAAATTCATTTATTTTACTTGTACCTGTGCGTTCTATACGTTATACTTTAATGGCGTTATTTGTTACTGAATGCATGCCACTTGCAGGAAACATAGTATTCTCTACCATGTGACATTTATGGATAATCACATTCTCTATTAGCCAATTTGCATCACCATTCCTTGAAGTTGGATTTTCAATCATTACAACCTAATAGGGGAAAGAGAAACATTTAGTAAGCATAAATGAACGATAGCACAAACTTCGAGAGAGCCGATGTCACACGTATAACGAAATGAAGTAAAACTTGAGTGGTGCAAAAGAAGCTCCTAGGCTGTGTAGCTAATTGACACATTTCTAGCATAAATACATATAAACAAAAATAATATAAAGTCTGTAAAGTCGCCAGATTTAAATCCAACTGACAAACTCAGTACAGCAGTAATTTGAAATCTGAAGTCAGTTTATCATTATCAAATTAAATCGTCCATTTTCATGTAATTGTTTATAGTATACAAATTCCATAGATAAAGGCTTTTGCGTATTTTATCTGCCAGATTTAAGTAATTGGTTTCAAATTTGAAGTTGCTTGTGCTCTGCATGCATTCGCTAAACCCTACAGAAATATCCTACAGAAAAAGTTGGCGAGCTGGTAAAAGAAACTTGTAAAGTTTTTATATTTAATTATATTTTATGACTGTTTCTGTAAATAAACAATCCTAACATCTCTAGTTAACTTTCTATTCAGGATTTAAGCTTGACACATACATAGGAGCAACTTTTTTATCATCAAGCAGCTGTAAGAATCAATTAATTAGAAGCTTCGGTCTCGAAGACAAACAAATGCAGTAAAAATAAAGTTTTAATAGTTTTAAAGTATCAAAACCTTTCAAATGCTGTATATTGAGACCTGTAATGCCCCGTCTTCCTTCACATATTCCTCATGTTCAATATTTTCTAATATTATTGGCAATGAAAATGGATGGGTGGGGTTTAGAAGAACCTCCGGGAGAAAGGTTTGTCAGGGAAAGAAGCCCAGGACAGGGCTTTGTGGAGAAGACTCATCAGAAACGTCGACCCCACCCACGTAGGTGGAAAAAGACGGAGAGAAAGAAGAAGACTGGGAAAGAAAATTGATGTATCTAATTATATAATTAAAATATATTAAATACAATAGAATTAATGTCGGCCAGGTAGCCGTGCAGCCTAACGCGGTTGGCCAACGAATCGAAGGTCCCGGGTTCGAGTCCCGATAGGGGCATAAGTGTGCATTTTGATGGCTAACGGGCGAATTGTGACGGGCCGAAGTTCAAAGTTACTAGACTGGCCCATATAAAAATAAAGTTTACCAAAGTTTACAATAAAATTAATATGTTGGCAAATGCTAACACGATATATTTTGGAGGTGAAACTTTTAGAATTTTACCCTTCTTAGTTGTCAAGTAAAAGGTAAAAGTAACCAGTAAAACTTAAAACAAGCTTTTAGTTCATGATTGTTTCGGAACGTTATTTTCCTGTTTGAACCTTTGATTTGTTCCCGATCCCTACCAAAAACCGTCCCTGATCTTTTTGTTGTTGTTAGAAGGCAAGTAGAGTTTGGAAGCTCCCATTCATCAAGAATTGAAAGGAGGTTCTATGACCGAAGTGAATATCCCTGTTAATAAAACTAGATCTTCTTTTCTGCTATTATGCCTTTCTTTTTCTCCTTTCGGCTACACCTCTTGATTCTTGCCTTTTATATCTCTTTCTTCTTCTTTTCTGTCTTTAACTCCTTCCTTTCTCTTCTCCTAACTCACAGGTTTCCTCATCTTTCAGCAGTTTCTGCCGAAAGTTGAATCAGCAGTTTCTGGACCTGTGTTCTCTCTTTCTCTCTCTCTCTCTCTCTCTCTCTCCCGCTCTTCCACCATGCCATAGCTTTATCCCTTATCTTAGAGACCGTTCATTTCCTTCCATGGACAATTCAGGACAATCCCATTGCCGATTTTCTCTCTGCCTTTGGAGGGACATGACTTCACATCCAAAACTCTTCAACTTTAGATATCTTTACTAAATGAGTACATTTTAAACTTATTTGTTGTTTCTGTTTTTGTGGTCATTGATGTTGAAACAAATTCAACAATTCCTTCTTTTGTGTTGTTTTTGGTTGATACATTAGAAGAACCTCTGCATTACGTCTCTACGTTCCTTTTCAACGTGTTATCTTTGGTATAACAGAGTTGACAAGAAAAAAGAGGACAGACGGAATTTTTATGAGGTCCTAAGAGATCTTTGCCCTCTCTTCCAGAGTGCTTTCTTTATATCTGGTCCAAGTATTCAGATTCTTTTTTTTTTTCGTTTTCTTTCTTTTTCACCTTTCTTTTGTCGTCTTACTTTACCTTCCGCAAAACTCCTTCTTCTCGCACTACATTTTCTTGTGTTCACCTCTTTTCTCTTTGTGCCAAAAGGAGAAGAGAAAGGTCCAAAATGCTTGCTTCCTGTTCCAAGTGCTGTGACATTTCTAATATATAACGGGGATTTCAGCGTTTGTTTACGGGAGACGCGGCCGTTATTTCTCGCGGTAACCCTATGCTGTATTTCAAAGTAATAGCATAGCCTCTTGAGACCAGCATTGACTCTTGCGATGAGATCAGGAAATCTCTCGACTTTGCAAAACGAAAAAGAAGTCGGATTCTTCTCCTTTTAGTATATTTTCGTCATGTCAGGTTTCTTTATGTTTTTTTTACTAAATTGCTACTTTGGTATGTGTATTTTAAAACAAAATGTCTTATTATTTTTATTTTACTGTTTTTTTGTAAAACAAAATAACTCATAAACTGAACGGAAGCCAACAACCTAACATTCAAGTTAGAACTAAAAGCGTGTACAGTTATTTACTTTAAATTACAATGAAAATTGGATAACCAATCACCTCAAAACTCGACTCATCCAGAAATTAGAATTCTATATACAGTGAGTCGCAGTGACTTAGGCGTTAACGCGCCTTACTGCGAATTGAACAAGCCGAGTTCAAATCTCGGCTTGAGAATTTTTTTTAGCGCTCAAAAGGCTGGTGCTCTGATATGTACTCAACCTCGTACTGAATGAAGTACCAGAGTGTCCTTCGTATTCCTGGGCACTTTCGGAGGTAAAAGGCGTCGACCATAGAACTGGCCACCCCACCTCACTTCATGTAGTTTATATTTGATACAAAATGAAAGTGTTTAAAGTACTTTTAACACTTTCATATTTCTTTTAGATAGGATATAAGCTATTGGGAGGTATTCCAAAGACTTGTAATATGAACCTATTTCTTTACACCCTTCTCCATTTCTCATACTACTCCAGTCAACGTCTTGAATACAGTGCAGGTTGGTGAGCGGAGTTAACTTTGCAACGAATTCACTTTAAATTAGCCTAGGAACAGCTCATTAGTAACAAACTAACATTTCAAGAGGCCAGAGCAAAGCTCGAAATAAACCAGATAACTGTATTTTAAATGTTCATATTATACAAATTGAACTCTAATAGAGATTTATTAAATGATTTGAAGTAAACTATGAAAAGAACGGGAAGGTGGAAACAGTAAGAAGAAGAATATTCACGATGGAATAAAATACTTTCTTCTGTACTGACGATTAATGAGACTTGGAAAATATGTATTAAATATTTCGTGCGGGGTGTTGTGTTACGTGGATCATATATTCTACAAAGGAAACATTGAAGAAGGCTGGAAGAGACTGATACTCACTCAGTCACGACATTCTGGGTAGCTCTAAATAAATAATTCATCTTCTTTTACTTTTTAGAGTATTTTTCAGAAGCTTGCATATTCGATTTTTTAAATTCTTATTTTAGTTTTAAATATGTTTCAAGAAGAGCATATTTCGGGCTGGCACAAGTATTCCTATCCTCACCACGACACATGACTACGTACATAGCAATGAAAAGAAGAATAAACGTACTGTTACGACATTATTTAAGCAGGTAATTTACATTCAAGGATGGAATTGAATGCTTCAGATAATGCATCGGGTGGTTTGTGAAACGAAAGTCCTTGGATAAGGTGAACTTATAATACAATTGAACAGGTACGATTTTAATGTGTGGTGGTTGAAAATGAACTATATATATTAATAAAGTAATTAGTGATTGATTATTAAAATTGGAGTCTCTAATATCTTCTCATGTAAATACGTATAAAGTGCGAACCAAATTTCAAATTTCTTCTTTTTTTTGTATTACTATGCATTTTAATACTTGTAGCGTTCTTGTACGTTTTTGCTTTTCCTATACTTTTTGGAGAAAATTAAGTTAGGAAAACAAAAAGATTTTATTAGTTTAGTTAAGGATAAAATATAACAGCATCAGTAACCGTTAGTCTGTTGAGGATAGCAGTAACAGTTATTCGTTGCCCAAACCCGGTAGATTATAGTTATTATATTTTTTTAAGAAAAAAAGAGACAGTGATTTCTTGAGTCCAAAAAAAAGCTGCTCGACGAACGCACGCTCTCCTTCCCCACTCTCTCTCTCTTCTTTGTCTCTGTTTCTTTCACCCTCTCTTGGTTTGAATTTGAAATTTATTTATGGCCTTTAGGCTGAATCTAAGGCTCAGACCGGGATAAGGGAGGGGAAGAAATGTGGGAAGGTACCGGCCAGGACTTAACTTAAAGGTACCATCTCGATATTTGCTTGGTGTGAATGAGGAAAAAAAACTGGAAAAAACTCAGTCAAGATGATCGGCCGCTAAAATTGAACCCATGATCTCCCGAATGCTAAGCCAATGCTCTACCACTGAGCCACGGCCGCTCGGTCTCTTACTTTTGATATTCACGAAGTCGGCGTAAAGAAGTTCTGAATATATGGCGTCAAGATCAAATTGATAACTGTAAATAGACCCCCCCCCCCCTCTCAGATGTGTATTCGAAGCCGTGATGAAGGTAACTCAAAAAGCTGAGTCCAAGTATATTAGTATTTTGGGAGATAGTTTTAAGTTAGTTTTTGGAAATATAGTCGTCGGAAAAGATAGCCAAGTTTGAAGTTTATGAATCTGATATCAATCCTTTGTCATTTCTCTATTATATCAGTTTCTTGGCTGTTTTCTCCTGCGCCCCGACCCGAGTGAGAGACTATGACTGCGCCATATTTGATAAGCAGTCGTTTATGGAGCGTTGGTACATTTAAGATGAGAATTGTCAAACACCAAGCATAAAAATTCCTCTATGGTACACTTTAATCAAATACAATTATACCCATCTGTTATATTTATTACTATTTATTATAAACGATGCTTATCATAATATCGTTAAAATTTCCTTTTAATTCTCTTAATCTTATTTCCAAGTTAGTTGTATTTGCAGTAACTCTAAATGGCGCAGTCAAGGCAAAAGATTGGAATCATGACACCAATGCAGCATCGTTTCGTATCTCAGGATGAAACAAGGCATAGAGAAAACAATTTCACGATATACTGGCTGTTTAGGGGAGCAAGCAGTCCTGGGTGAATTCCGAAAATTAACGGATACATTAGAACAGCTATAGCAAGGTATGTGAGACATTCAGACAAGAACACCATTGTTACTAATGGAATCTAACCTAGCTGAGAAGGCCAAGGATTGAATATTAGAGTTAGAGAAGTCAAGGCACTCAACAAGTAACATCATGTCCAGTACTTTTCAACCAGTGATGCATTGTTCTAGTTGTGGATTAAAGCATCGGAATCCTCAAAAATGTCCTGCGTATAATACTGTATGTTGGGGATGTCTTTAAGGAAATCATTGAATGCGTATGTGTACCAAGGCGAATGGCAGCAAACCAGGGCTAAAACAGAATAATTATGTTGTAGCTTAAAATCTACAAACACAGCAGAGTACAGGGGCTATGGAATATTTAGATCAGAGCCAAAGTGGTCCAGTTTATAACTATGGTAAGACGATCGATGCAGACACGAAACGGGCTAATTAGGTCATTCGGATCAAGTTTCTGACCGGGTCACCGGGCCTAGGCTTCAGACTCGGTGACCCGATTTATATCCAGTAGTCCAGAGGACAAAACAGAGTTTATTTTAATTATTTCCTTGTATTGGAACAGTGATTTTCGTTTGTCTGTTTGTTTGTTTAGGGATAGAATGTACGACGCCAAAATTCCTATTAGTTATATTTCCCAGACCTGATCAATCGGGTCATTTAGGTCTATTATCGGCGCGGGTACCCGTGTTACTCAACTTCGGAGATCAGGCCGGGTATCTGAAAGTGACATGCTTTCAGCTCTGGTTGGATGAAAACCGGCAAGAAGATAGTATTTCCATTACTGAACTGTGTTGCAAAGTTGAAAACATCACTGAACAGTTGAAAACAATACAAGCATTATGTAAACAATGGCAAATAAAACAGATAAGGGGCATGGAAACGAAGTATGTTTAGAAATCCCTAATAACATGACTAGAAGTAACAAACCACAAATATTATGCAAGAATTTAAAACAGACTGGCGATGTCGACTTCCAACACTTGGTCAACACACCTTACTACTTAGAAGATGATTTTATGATTTTGACGAGAGAGGCAGTGTTGTCAGAGGCTAAACTGGTGTTTGCTAAACTGGAATCAGGTGATGTAGTGGGCGAAAGTGTAATGTCCCCAAGTAAAGCGAACCCTGAAGTTGAAAGTAATGAGCAAAATTGTGAAATAGAAGTGATAAACTTGAATTGTGATCCTGATGATAACAGAGCGTGTTAAACAGATATTGAAATATGTAAAAGTCCAGACAATCAAGAAAATGGAAATGGTGAGAGTGCCGAGAAAATGAAGCAGAATCCCAAAGATGTTGATGAACCATCTAATTCAAATGTTAATTCCTCTGGTTCAATAATTTCAGTGAACAGTGCAATTAAAGAAAGAAACGATGAACAAGTATCAGCAGAATTGAGTACGTTGTTGGTTGGTATGAATCTTATTCAGCATATGGAGCACAGAAGGTTCCAAAATAATATAAAATACTGGAATGACCTTACAGTGGAAGGATTCCCAAATATAAGTTAATTACAAACTGGATGCGATGTGTTTCGTAAAAGACAATGAAAACTAAATAAAATCCAAAGTCACAGAGGAAGAATTGGCTGTTATTAGCAAACATCCTGAAAACGGTACACGTCTTATCATCTTCAGAAGAGATGAAAAGAACGGAAAGGAAGAAGTAGATATAAGAGAATAACTCTGAAGATTAATTTTGATAAAGAACTACGAAATTAGATAGATATTGATATATTTTGTGTTGATAGAATTACACATTTGTGTAGATTAAGTTTCATTATGTTTAGTGTTGGTTCAATGCAATTAAGTCTGGTTAGGTTAAGTTATCCCTAGAAGTCCGCATAGGGTAATTTTTGATCCAAGGTAAAAGATTTCCCACTATATTTTTTATATTATTAAAGCTTCTTTAATATTATTTTTTTTACTATTCTTATTCAAGTCTCGTGAATATTCCATTTCAATTTTAAATCGAAACGTAGAAAACAACAGAGAGAAATAAAATCTTTGGAGGAACAATAAAAATTAGGATATAAAGAGAACTCAGGATGACTTCGCGTAGTATATCTAGAACGTCAGGATTCCTTAATTGTAATTCTAGACGGCAGGCGTTAATTAATTATAATTTTGATTGTTTTTAGCAATTGTGTTGTACGCAAATAACAGAAGAACGACAATTAGTCGCATAATTCTTCGTTGTGGCAAACTATTTCTTTTGTGGATGGTAGTACTTTGTAGTTGAGTTTCCTCCTTATCTTCAATAAAATTGATACGTTGGTATGGAATCAAATTGTTGTATTAGTAGATAATATTTAAGATAGTTAGGGAAAACTGTCAACTGTGACCTTTCGAGGGTGAGGACGTACACAGTATTTTTCTCTTGCGTCGAATAATGTATGTGACAAGCTTTGTGTGGAAACGTCGAAAAGTACGGAACCCCCCAAAAATGAAAAAGAAATATCTAATCAACACTGACAACTGGGTCGCAATGCCCGACCCGAACTACATCTAAAAACGGGCCCAACTTCTCTTGCACAATTTGTGCAAACGTTGGTGCAAATCGATTGACGCATGCATATATTAAAACATTTATTTTTGACCCCAGGATGGATATAATGCTATAATTTCCAATGCGTACTGCTAGGGCTTAAAAGCAAATATAAATGAGTAAGGAAACATGCAATTCAGTTTACATGTACCAACACTCCATATACGACTGCTTATCCAATATACATTTCAAGTAACTCCAGTCTGCTAAGTAAGTAACTTAACAGTGTAGGCGAGCAAAGGAATCAAATGCACAATTTTTAATAAATGTGTCTTACCTGTAATGATGTACGGATGTGAAACTTGGACATTGAATACGCAAACGACTCAAAGAGCAAAAGTTACGAAAAGAGTAATGGAGAGATGCTTGCTAGGAATAACTAGGACGGACAGAAATACAAATGAACGGATTCGCGCACAAAAAGTAGCATATGTAATCAAGAGTGCGAAGAACATGAAGTGAAGATGGGCCGGTCACACAGCTAGACGAACAAATGGAAGATGGACGACAAATATACTACATTGGGTTCCTAGAGAAAAGGCACGACCAAGACGACGTCGAAATGCAAGATGGGTAGATGAAATCAAGCGTTTTTCAGGACCTATATGGATGAGGATAGCAGCAGACCATGATATATGGAAAGAAAAAGGTGAGGCCTTCATTCAGCAGTGAATGGCTGAATATTATATATACAATATATATATATATATTGTACCTGCGTGGATGAGAGTTAGTGAAATGTCGACGATCGTCTGTTACTTACAACCTGAATTATCTTTGAACGAGTGTAAAGCATATGATTATGGGAACAGAGGGGAGATGCGAATACCTGTGTACTTAGTTGCGATAATTAATGTCAGACCGGATTAGTTCAGGGAGCCAATAGCATGTTTTCGATCTTGATCTGCGGGGAACCAATACTAGGTTCGAGTCTCGAACCAGAAATATAGTATTCGTAAGGAGGTGTACGGGGAAGATCTCCAGACGAAAGGAAACGATTAGAGAGACATAATGACATTAATGTCAATATATTACTTCGCAGTGGAAGTGTTGGAACGTTGAGAGTTGCTCGTGATTGAAGACAATGTAGCTCAGTAATTGTTAGCTAGAAAACGAGGTCGGTGAACTCAATTGTTTGCTTTATAATACTACATCATGAGCAAGGAAAGTTTGTTGGTAAAATAGCTCTTCCTGTTTCGTATTTCGAGAAGCAGTTTCAAGAAACTGAGAAATAGTAACGTTATCTGGTGGTAATAAAATCTTGTTAAAGTCGAGTCTTCAGAGAAATTTAGTGCATTACGTTCCTGTTGCTTACATGTAACAGCTGTTTAAAGTAAGAATTTAAGTATGAATGGACGATATGCAAAAGAATTAGTGCGAAGATTTATATGCTTCGGTATCTACAATATGTAAGATAGAGTTATTATTTACGTCAACCCAAAAATGTATACGCAAACCCACCAATAAAACCCTAATCATTTAATTGTAATCGTAGCAAACGTCCTAAGAAGAGTAAGTTACATTTTGTATTAACTGATAATCTCTCGTTCCATAAGCAGTGGATCAAACCAAGGACTTCCTAATTACAAGGCATCTAGCTTGAGTACTCACTCCGTGGAAGATCCACCATATAGCGAAAAATAAAGCGGACACAACACTGTAATAACATTTTTCAACCTGCTTTGACATTTACCTTGCTTCCACGGAGTTACGACCAAGATTTTCATGTTTCGTCTTCCTTTTCACGAAAATGATATAAAATATAAGTTCTGCTACAAATTCTGGTTCTTCTAAGTTACTAACATGCTGCGAAAATCCGCAAATATGAATTTTTGAAGCAAGTTTGACGAACTCGCACAAGATTTCATTTTAAAAAGTAAAGCGATAGCTTTTAAGAAACAGAAAACTGCTGATATCAAAATGTAGAGAACTAAACCGCATGACAGGTGAGGAAAATAAGCTTGTTTTGGTTCCTAGACTATTATTAGAAAATTTGAATATGATCATCAAGAAAATCTGTTCCAGAAAGTAAAATTTTCATACATTCAAAATGTAGCTAAAGAATTTAAAAAAAAAAATATTGACGAGTAAGAAAATTAAAGTTTCCGTTCGATTTAACAGAATAGAACAGAAATTAGGTTGAAGAATCCATTTAAAAAAAAAAAACAAATGGTATTATATATTTTAATTTTTCCTTGAATGCTTCATAAATATCAGGCGTAGAATAACAAAAATTATAATTTGCAATTCGTAATAAATGTTGCTAATGTAAAGAGATTCATAACAAATGTTTCCTAGTGATGATATGTTTGTTCATCAATCGAAACCAAGAAGAGATGGGGATGAGGGAAGACTAAATGAACAATAAACAACAAACAAAAGTGTTTTTCACCCTGAAATACATCCATTAGTGACGATTCGAAACAGTAGTTTTCACCTTGTTATCTTCTTACAGCTAGTACCACTATACTTTTCTTCCTACACGCAGTTTCGTCTTGTTTTGTTGTTATTTCTACTTTTCTCTTTTTTCAGCTTTGATAAGGCAAAAGAAAGATGAAGAAGGAAAAAAAGAACAACTATGGAACCCGCATGTACACTACCACACACACACACACACACACACATGCAAAAACACTTCCAGAAAGACAAAAGCGGACGGGTAGGGGGGATACCGAGGGAGGGAGACGTATACACAGAGATGAGAGAAGGCATTAGAAGCCAGTCGGCCTTCAATTTTCTCTCGCACTACAACTTCAAATAATGTCTCGTTCCCTCCAGATTAGATTCGGAAGTGGTGCGGTTCGTTGGCTAAACGAGAAGTTGTTGGACGGGTGATGGAGAAAAGAAGAGACGGGAGGGAAGGTTGCGAAACTGCTTCCCTTGGTCCTGCCCTGCCATGCCCTGGTGGGTCCTCTGCCCGTCTTCTCCGTAACCTCCTTCCACCTCAATCACTCTCTATCTCACTGTTCTTTCCCTCTTTCTCAAGGATTTTGCGGATGTCCTCTCTACGCGTTCGCAGTAACTAGGAACAAATGAATTTCAAATGTTGTTATAGATGCTTGTTTTACGTAGACTCTAGAGTGAAAAAGGCCCGGTGCCAAACAGCCACTATGATCCCTGGTTTGTTGACTTTTATTGCAAAATGTCAATAAGCACAATGAAAAACAAAATGTAAGAAAATAATAGTATTTATGGGAAATCTCCACAATTCATAAAAAAACTAGGAAACGAAATATTTCCGAGAATCCTTCCTCTATGGCTTGAGGTGATCAAATGAATTGTGATATCTAAATATTACTTTACCACCCGTTCATACCCGAAATTGAGATACTCTAAATATATTAGTTATATTGCTTGGTTTGTTAACTATAATTGGTTTAAGTCCTTGGCAACTCATTGAGAGATGACGTTTCCCAGCGTCCTCCGAATCAATAAAGTGAATAGAGAGGGCTTCGGTCAGACGCTTTACATTCATAGGAAAGTACGGTCACTGCAGTCTCACAAGGTTGACTTAGAAAAACGATACATGGTTACCTCCGCGTTTTATTTACTATATTATAGGCTCATTTATAAAGAAGAAGAAGAAGAAGAAGAAGAAAGAAAGAAAGAAAGAAAGAAAGAAAGAAAGAAAGAAAGAAAGAAAGAAAGAAAGAAAACAAATGATGTATTAGAACATTACTTTGATCTGGACCTGACACATCTGCTGAGGTTTGTTTGATTTCCTTCGGTTGCCGGAAAATGCATACAATATGTGTGTTGTATGAATATGTGCAACGGAAGGTTCTTAATAATAGCTGTGACTATCATTAATTTCTATCTTTTAAAATGTGAAAGTTTATTTGCGTATACACTTTTTATATTTGAATTTAACTTTATTTATGTCCTTTAGGAAACTTCGGCTCAGGTTGGGATAAGGTAGAGGAGTTGGAAGGAAGATGCTCAGGGCCTAGTTTTAAGGCATTAGACCTGTATGACTGAAAGCACGGGGGAAACTTCAGTCAGGATGGGCTATATCACCTGGTTCATTTCCAAGAATTTCCATTTACTAAGGCATTAAGCTGCAGTCATTCGGTGTTGACATTATATGTATTACGGAGTGATGCATTATGCTTTTTTAAAGTAATGTAAATAAATAAATAGAAAATTTGAGACTCCAAGAAGAGCTTATCTCGACATGGATCATTCTAAATATTCTACTCCATACAAAAGCTAATCCATTTATGACTTTCCAGATAAACGCTAGACTTGGTTGTGTATTTGAAGTGTCATTAATGTCCTAAACAGGCTTGTCCGCTTCTAAGGGTATTTGATAAGGTGGGACCCGAAATCATTCCGTTCAATGCTTTTCCAATCGATTTTAATTCAGGTCTGTGGGTTCAGAAAACAAGTAAGCTAACAATTCGGATAAACAAAATCCCAAAAACTATAATAATAATAATAACGAAAGCTTTTCACGTTACGTAGATTACTAACGATAGTGATAAATGGAGAGTGAGTCTGAAGCTCTCATACTCTGAATTCTCCATAAGATTCTGAAGTGTTTGGTTATTACATCATTTACAACGTATTAGTGTCATATAACCTCTACGTTTGAAGAGCTAGTGCATCATAGATAAAATGAATCTTCTGTGTTTATATATATTCTACTTAAACTATGTGAACGTCCTTAGGATTAATAGCTCCAAGGACTGATCCTCTTGAATATTTTTCGGTGTTTCCCTTTTTCAAAATACTTGCATTTTTATAACACCACGCCGTATGAAGATTTTCCAATCCTACATGTAGGAGGAACCTACTTCAAAGAGCAGGATCACTGTAATACAGAAGGTTCAGTTACGATAGGAAGATTTTACATATTTTACTAATGGTGAAATACCCTTCCATCAGCAGCAATAATCCTCAATGTAAGAACCGCAGGCCTGGACTATGAATCGGCATCGGAACTTCCACTGTAGAAGGTTTCGCTGCAGGTGCATAAGTGGAATTGTCACAGATCTGTTCACATACTTTCAAAGCCATTTACAGTGGTGGGATGTCGTGAAGGAATGTCTCTCTTCAAGAGACTAATAACACAAATATCCAAAGAGGGTGCATCAGGAGACTTGACAAAAAATGACATGAATAAACATCTCACCCTCTTTATGTTGTAGTAGGTGAAAAAAGAACAAGCAGTATGGCTGGACGCCTTATCCACGTGGGATTGATCCGTACCATACTAACGAGGACTTTCTTTATCGTAAATGTGTTCAGTGACATTCTCCTGGAAGTACTGCGCTTTGATCTCCACATTTTTTTCTCATTTGGAAAATTGTGAGTTTGTCACGAGAACAGAAACTAGCTACTACCATAAACCCTTTAGAATATTTTGAAGGTTTTGCCGGATGAGGTTCGAAAACGACTTGTGTCCTTTTGGTCGGTAGAAAATTGCGCGAGGTTTCTTGGTGTCATACAGATAGATGAGGGCTTCATCTAGAGTAGCCCACTACCACTTATACCCTGCAAGGTAACGCTTGTACAATTGTCTGGCTTTGAAGGCACATTCCTTGATATGCCATTCCTTTAAAGCATGTCCACGTGTTTTATGTTGGAGTTTGAATGACAAATTTCCTTGAATTATTCGCCATACTGTGGATTGGGACATACTTGCATGACTGCCGAGGATGCGCTGTGTTTCTGGATTTTCTTTCATAACACCCGATCTTACACGTTGCCTCCGTAACTTTTTCGGACACAGCGCTTCCCAAGTGACCCAGTTTTGTGCTGTTGAATAGTATACCACACACGCGACTTGGTGATCGTCAGCATTTATACTGCTGCATTATCCTCGACAAACTGCACCTTTCTTCAGAAAGTACAATTGTGTACCTCTATCACATATCAGGAACTTTCGATATCATAGACAAAAGCAATAGATAATGTAGATTTCTACAGCTTTCGCATCTTGGCCCTCAACTCTCGAATTCCATGAACAGTTATTGAGAAAGACAACAGGCGAAACTAGAATTTTGAATTCGTCTATTTACATCTTTGTCTTTTATTGCGTTAAGTTGATAGCAATGGTAAAAGTTAACAACCTGTTTATAACAACGACTTAAATTAAACCAATGCCAGTAATAATAATCTTTTGTTCGGGAATATTATGTTTCCATTTTAGAAGTTTCCAAACATTAGATCTTCAACTAAACGTATCTAAAAGTTACTAGTGGTTTCCTGCAAATACATGGGCGATATCAAAATACCATTCATAGGCGTTAGCACTTGGGGAGAGTTGTAACAATTTCATAATATAAATAATTGCATGGCAGGTATTATTTTCTCCGCAAATTTGATTAGTTATCCGTCTACTATAGAGTAAAATGAAAGTTTTCTGTCAATATCATTAGCTTTCTATTTTATTGTTAGAAAATAAAACTACTTGTGTTATTAGAGTACCCAACAAACTGAATGCAAACGGAGTAACTAATATTTTCTTCCATACTTGCAGAATACGTTTTTGTTTATTTTTTACTAACGTTTTAGTCTTACACGGATAATGAAGCAAATTTCTGTAAGGAAAGGGTTAGATAGTGGTATTCAACCGGAAGTACCCCTCGGGGTACGCGAAAGCATCTTAGGTGTACGTAAAATTAACAAACAGACACGTTTTAATTATTTCATGAAATATCAGAGCTACTGAAAACATTATTTCCAGCTTGAATTTGTAAAGTGTTCATTATTACAATTAAAATTCTTTTGCTTTTATTTTATATTTGCATCCTTTGTGTTTTCATTAGCAATCACATTCCTCTCATATTCAACTTGTAAAGTTGTGCACAATATTTATAGAGAGAGGAATTTGTCTCCAGGGCATATTTTCGAAACGAATGGTTTAATAACATCTGGGGTGCAATCAAGCTTTGCTATCAGCCAGTTCAGAGCATCTTTGTCCTGTTCAGGGTAGTCGATCTACTTAAAAGCAATAAAAATCTTTGAAAAAGAAAACATTGCTAATTTGAGTTCAATCTTTGTAATGTGTTATGTTGGGACAAATTTTTGCTACTTATCGTACGCTTAACAGAAGTGCACGAGAAATTTTAAATATGTTTCTATTTTAGTGATCGCAAATACGACATCCTCTTTCGCTTTGTACTATTTGCAACCAAATTCTATTGGACAACTCTATGGATCCATATCTACTTCATCGACATTTTGTAATCATGCCCAGTGTAAAGACAAGTTTCAAACGCAAAGCAGAAAATATAGGGTAATTCCATGTTGGCTCAGATGCCCAAAGTTTATATTTCCCGCAGTAGTAGCCAATTGTGAATTAAACGGAGGTGCTCAACAAACTATTACTAGGATCAAAGGCTTGCCGCCTAAAACGTTTCATTCAGATTTGGCTAGTACTACCAGAAATAAAAGCTTTGGCCATCTCACCCGAGGATATGATAATACATAATACCACACAATAATCAGAGGTGGCATTGCAAACATCTTATGAATAAGCATTACTTTTCAAATAAATTCCCTTATACCACAATACTGTCTTTTATTGTACCTGCTGCTTCAATTATAGCAAATAAAATGTTCGACAAAAATCTGCTAAAGTAATAACAATCTTTTCAAGTTCTGACACAAGTCTAGAAGGCAGAGTTCATGATATGATACAAGATGTTGAACAAATCGTAGAAAACATTAATATGTACAAAAGATTTAAAATTCAAAAGGATGAATCGGTGGATATTTGAGACGGAGCTACTTGTAAACCTTCGATATTTTGATTATATGAACCTCTCAGAAAAAGACACTCCTACCATTCAAAAATCTCCCCCCCCCCGCAACAAAACATATTCTCCACAAGTAATCAATCCGTACATTCCATCCAATCCACTTATTCCTGTATATTCAAAAATACTCACTGACACTCTCAAAGATGATATAACTCCGCCAGCCGAAATATCAAGGGCCAGGAAAAACGGAAACGATTCACACCAGAAACTCGAACAGGAAATCAAACTCATGATCCCATATACAAAAGAAAACGTCATCATCAGAAAAATCAAGATAGATCTTCTATAAGCTAATTACGAGTTAATTACCGAACATAGATATGACGGTTTTCCATTGAAAGAAATACGGGATTCAAAATTCGCTTTCAGGATAAACAAAACAAAGAAACAGATTTTGGCGCAACTGCCTCTATGAGTGTTTTTGCCCAAACTGAACCTCAAAAAACTAAAGCAATTACCACTTTTACTTATGTAATTAAAGACATTACAGCAAATTCGAACATTGAAAACCTCAAAAAATACTTGTTGAAACAAAAACAAACACCTCTTATAAATGCTACGCGGATTACAAATGCTCGAGGTCCATTACCATTAGTGCGACTTTTCACCGACGATCACAATTTAGTTAATGATTCTGAACATCAAACAAATTTTACCGACATAACGGAGCATTAACATGAAACATTAACATCAACAACATGACAACAAGTTTTAAAACTATGGAAAATGAGTCTTCTGCCACCATAAGCTATCACCTTACCCAAATTCATTTCAATACCCAAACCAAGTCACATTCTAGCTAATAACAGCATAGGTGCACCAACACTTGTCGAATTAAAGTCTGCCCCAACGTTGAGTTTTTTCTCGACGGGCCTCGGAGAGTTCCCTGGATATTTGCCGGGGTCGGGTCGGCATACCGTGGTACAGTGTCCGATTCGAGCAATTCACATAACCATGTACAGAAATTTCCAAACAATTATTAATTTATTAATTAAATTCAAACTACAAAAGTAGTCCAAATGGTTTAGAAGTCCACTGAGTTGTCTTGCGAGAGCTTAGAAATTTACACTATCGAGACGTTAAAAAAAGGTACTATTTTTAATGAAATTCTGAGATGTTAGCAATTACGAGAAAATACAGGAGAGGATACATTTAAAATACCTAATAATTTCTTAAGACCAGAATTCGATTTATACTGTGAATGTATCAGCTGATGGGAATGCTTCAACGTTAGGCTACAAAAGGGGCGAAGTTCCGAATTCCGAATGAATTTAGGAAATAATCAAACGCTACTTGCAAAATCTCAATTATTTTTAAATCATTTTACAAACAGGGGAAGAATGTAATGGTCAAAATTGCATTCAAAATAGTTTTACTCCACTGACATCAATTTATCTAATCTTTCTTTAAAATTAAAAGAAAACTTGTTGGAAATGTCCCTTGATGGCTCTCTGAAAAAACGTTCGAGAAATTGTTAATTTACCACTCTTGAATTCATTCTTGCACCAAGTACAAGGAGATTAGTGACGATGCCAGTAATATTTCCTGCCATTCCCTTCAACTTATTTGTCTTATCAGGGTTTTTCTGCATTAACGTCAATTTAAATGAAACACATAATTAATTTGCTTGATTTCAGAATCATCTCTTTTCCTCACACTCACGAAGATTTTGCCATGAATGTGAAAGCATGCCGGCAACAAGCTCAATTATCTCAATAACAGATCAATAGTAAATTAATTAACAATATAAGATGATTTTGCTTTGCTATAATATGTGTATCCTTTTTGCTTTATTTGTTTATTTATTTAATAAATTCATAATATAACTGTCGATGTATAACTAAGACAAATCGAAAGTAATGTAATAAACAGTTATACTTCGGATTTATTTTGAATGTAATTATGTATAACTGGAATTATGAACCAGTAACTTTCGGGGTAAAAAGTCGAGTTGAAACGTGTCTGTTGGGGTTACCCGGGGATTTTGTTTTGAATCCAACTGGGTTAGGTGACTAGTAAATCAAATACATATTAGTAATCTATTGCAATACCACTTACAAATTTAGTTGTTTTGTAATAGTGTAATTCATCTAGCAAATAATTCTCGTACTTACAAGGTATTGCCATTGTCGAATCGTTTGGATCGGGACTATATTCCTCTCGAGGAAAGTAATCAATATAAAAACAGTGCATATCCTTCTCTCCAGCTAGAAAGAAAGAAAGAAAAACACAACAATATTAGACCAATTGTCTTTCTCTGATTTTCTGTTACAATTTCAAATTAACCTTTAGTATCACAACGCATTTAAAATATCAGTATATTACATAAAGATAAACCATGCAGGATCACGTAACCTTGAGATCTAAATCTTAAACCAAAATCGAGGATGGTATAATTTTTGTTAGAAGTTAACATGTAAACTAATAACTTGTACTCCATGTTGCCCTTTTATTGGTATCCTTACATTAAAAGTGTATACGGAGAGCTACTCTATTCTATATAGATGATAAGAGAATTAACATATAACATACGAAACCGAAACCTCTGATTTCTAGGACTTTAACGGTACCGTACGTCAAACAATAACGTACACAGTAGATAGTAATCAAGTGAAAACAATACGTATAAGCAGTGAAAATGTACACTTAACCGAGTTAATTGAGCTTCGTATTACTAAATTTATATTTGAAAGTTTTGGCTCGAATAGTGAGAGACAAGAAACTTCACCGTATTATTTCTGTATCGGAGAACTAGAAGCGCGTAAGTCCAATTTTGGCCCAAATGTGATCTATGCAGTTTTGTACATCATTCCTAAGGCCTCATATAACGGTTGCTTGATTATGGTAGTAAATATGTTAATAGTGTAAATTAGAATGTCTGTTATGTAGTTTGTCAATTTACTTTCTCTATGAAAGAAATTAGCTCTTTTTCCGATTTCCGAAAAACGACCATTTATGACTTCTGTGGTTCTGGCTCTCAAATACAGATTTAATAAAGAAGACGCGGTTCTTGTTGTATTGATAACGTACATTTAGAAAGATTGAAATCTTTATAGTATTAGAATGGTAGTTAAGTTCTATAATACAGGCTTCATTTAATTTACTTAGGACCTTTAGGCACCTCTCGGTTCGGTAGGTTGATTTTATTATAACCGATGCTTGTGCAAGACATCAATAATAATAAAACATGGGTTACAATGCAATATTCCAGGTTTGAAATGCTTTGTGTGAATGCACAAAGTATTTTACAGCTGGAAATAAAAATGAAAATGCAACTGAGGCTAAACTTTTAAGTATACCTAGAACCTGAATGTTGTAAACGTTAGCGAAACATTCAAAAGTATAAACTTATTCGCTTTTCATTTGATAATATTTGAGGCACAACATGTGGAGAAATATTGCTATACTCGAAGCAGGTGGCAATTATAGTAAGATTTCTTAATACCTTTATTCGGTGTACACACCTGGTCATCATATTAGTTTCAGAAATTCGATATCTGCGGAACAGTAAATATCGATTTTTATAGTGATAGATAACAACACTATATATTTAATTAACGTTTTTGAAAGTTCAAAAGTTCTATATTTTATACAGTAGACATTTTGGTTTTACAGTTCTTATAATTCTTAGCTTGTTATGCGAAGTAAACGTTAAGAAGTAGTGTAAAAGGAGAAGTAGACGGTGTATTATTATCTCTGTTTACATTTCTGTCGTTTTTCCTGCTTTACATATTTAATGTTTCCTTTTTCAGTATTTCTGCATATAAATTACACAAAGTATTTCTTCCAAACGAGGAGAAAAGTATCTTTCTTACATAAATATTACAAACTGAATACATTATTAATTAATTAAGCCCGATTTTAAGCATCTTACGAAGAGATTTTACGGCACATTATTTTATGTATGTTGAAGAATTTTCTTTGTCTTCCTACGCTAATTAGCTAGTGTTAGATTTCATCTTTTCAACGTACTGAAATGAGATCAACTTGACAACAATAACAATAGACTTTTCAAAGTTCTCTTTTTGTAACCCTTGGATTCTGATAATTTGATGAGTGTTACTACTGTTGCTATAACCACACCTGAATAAGCGATAATTATAAATATATTAGGTTGTAGATTTTCTTTTCCCCAGTAAATTACGCAAAGAGGTTCTCTCTGGTGTTCCATTAAAGGAGATGAATTGGTTTTCTTTCCTTCCATGTTATTGAAATTTTATTTTTTCTCTTTTCTCTCATGCTAGTTTGATTTCATTCATTTTCCGTCTCACGAGTACAAAATCTGTATAGAGTATGTCTTAAAGATTATGAGAAGGATTACGTAGGTATATTAACAGGACATGAAACAAACTGTGCTTTTGTACGTACATTAAATCAGTCAAAATTTCGATTGACAACTTTGGATATTTTCGGTTTTCACGGGTAGATTTCACAGATAGTTTTAATGCCAAAGTCTTGCTGAACGCGTAGTACTTTTTATACTCTTGCACAAATATACTTAGAAAGCGAGATACTTTGAGAAAAGTCGAAAAAACGGTATATTTAATGGAAACCAGGACTGTTTCGAGAAACGGTAAATGTGCAAACAATATACTGGAGGCTCATAGCTTTTGTACAATTCGTGCTCAACGATTGTCGTACTGGACCCACTTCTAATGACATATGATGTGCATTGTAAAGAAAAAACATAATTATATTTATTACTTTTATCGAACGAACCTGAAGACAGCGTGCCATGTGACCTGGTGTGCCACACCTAATATTGAAGTACTTCTAGAACTGATTGTTGCGGAACAGCATTGGAGTGACGCACATCAACCTAGTCCTTTATATAGTACGATAATTTGCCATGCATCAGCTGGAACGATATCATTTAGTAGGTTGAATGAAGGATTGATTAATGGAGTTGTCTTTCCAGAGTTTTGTCTCCTTTACTGAATAGGGCAAACGAAGAACACTAAGTTCATTATCCACCAAAAGGGAACCATTTATGTTGTTATTCGCTTGTCGTCCAAAACTTCTAGCCAAAACCCATCAAGAGAAATAATTTTGAATTGCTTAAGAGCTTCTTCCCACTTTTAGGGAACCTTTACAGTAGCGATACACCTACTGAAGACTTAAAATAACAACATTATTACTACTTTACTACAATGTTGTGAGGTGAAGCACATTGCGTGCGTAAACGATTTCATTTTGTTTTGAAGTTTTGAACACCGCACCTTGAAATCTAACATATATTGAATTTCTAGTTAAGAAAAGGGAATATATCCCAGTAAACTTGTTTTGAGACATGTTCTAGAAACAGTAACTTTCTAAATTATTGCAATGGCAAATCTGTAATTAACATTACATTTACTCACCTGCTTGATGGGACTTCAGAATATGATTGTAAGTTGCTTTCATTGCTAATGGTATCAGCAATGGCATAGCATTTGTACTGTGAATATATATTTTTCAAGACAATTTTAAGTGCGTTATATTATATTGCAATAATTCAGTAAACATTTTATTGCAATACTATCCTAGTGAGAATATTGCATTGTGTTTTAGAGTACAATTCAATATAGGAACTATTAATATGATACAAACATGTTTGGAAATCATTTTTGTTTCTTATGCTGGATTACAGAGCAGTTTCATTTTAATGAACTCTGTGTATCTGAATGATCTGCATATGCTTGTGGTCACTGAGGAAGTCCCTCATAGAACCTAGATGACATTCAGGCGGATGTTTATTCGGGGACGTATCTACACTAGGGAGATGCCAACGCTTTTAATTTCATCGTCTTTCATTCAGCTATCTACAGGAAGAAAGTCAAACTACGCAGCGTGAAAGAGTATTTATTCCCTTTTGGCGTGATTGTGGACGTTGCTGAAATTCGATAGGCCTACGTATTACGATCTGAGACTCTGGTGTACAGACCGTGAAACAATATCGTTAAAAAGTCCCACATCATTATATTTGATCCGTATGTGATAAGGAATACCGAGGACGTATACTTCCAAAAACGTTTTTCTTATTCTTCAGATCATATAGGGCATACATTGCTCATGCAACGCAGATTGTTGTGACCACAAGAATTTTGTAGATTATTAATGTTGCCATCTAGTTTTCGTTCATATAATTCGGGAGATTCCGAAATCTGATTTCGGAGTGCTGTAGTTACTGACGATGTCTACCTAAAACTGCATTAAAATGAAATGTTATTATTATGAAGATAAGATGGTTACATTTTCCGCACCCCAATCCGAGACACCGAACTGAAGAGTCAGTTCCAAACCTCAAATAAACAACTTTCCGAAATTCGAACTGAATATCAACTAGAATGTTTTTAGATTAAAAAATATAATTTCAATACGAACAATTAATTGCCATCTTGATGCTAAATCTAGTATAAGTTCCAGTGATTTTAGCATGTAGTATTTGTTATATTTAATGAAATTATTACCTCCTGACGCTCATTTAAATTTTTCAGGAACGTTTTGTGAAATCCGGGCAAATTAGCGTTTCGGCTGAATCATATTAAAAAGGAGAGACAAAGTGCGAAAAACAATAACTTTCTCGGGAAATCTGATCACCTTAATAAATAATGTCTGGTCACCTTGATAAAGATCATTCAATAGTGTTAAAATAAATGAACAGTAAAACGGAGATATTCGTGGTAAAACATTTCTCTCTTCTGTTAGTAACAAGTTTGAACTTTAATTTATTATCTTTTTAAGTGTGGGATGTCAATGCAACAAATAAAGTTCTTAGAGTAGATTATTTTTCGAACAGTTACCGGAGGGTGCTAATCTTCCGTATATAATGTAGAGATAGTCTTAAAACAGTAGTGAATTAGACATTTTGTACCTTGTAAGTGACCTAAAAATTACCTATCTTGTGTTGAAATTGCAGACCAAGATAACAACTTGAAACGTAGAATTTTGTATTGGAAATGATAATCCAATTTTATTATTACTTGAATACAGAAGTGCGTACAGACGGAAATGAAGTTACAATGGGAGCAGAAACTAGTGAGGCCCATGGTTCGGTCACGACTTATGCCATGTATGCTTTGTTGTGAACAAACACTGCATGCGTTGGTTTTCTCTGGGTTCGCCCATTTCTTCCCACTTCCTTCATTCTACCAATTCTTCCACCATCACGCATCGGCCTGAGTCAAAGTAGCTTAAAGGTTTTAAATTAAACTCAATTTAAAAAGCCTATGCAAGGCACCAGCCTGTACACGACAGTCAAGTGTTCCAATATCAAGAGGATGTTGTTTAACTGATCTGAACAATTGTGACAACTATTGTCTCGTATGTAATGATTTTATTACGATAAGAAAAGTGAACAAGGGTAGAGATGAGGAGTGGGTACAGTGCAGTGTTTAGTGCCTAAAATGGTTCCATGAAATGTGTGTCAGGAATAGGAACAAAGTGGCTTGTAAGTGTTGTAAATGTGTCTAAAAGTCTACTCTTCAGTTTCTTAACTTATTTCAACACTGTTTCAAACTTATCTTGGTATAACATAACGATAATGTCAAAATCACCCTCAACAGGTTTCAAAATCTCCCTTTAGTTTCTTGAATGGACTTAGCTCGCAGACGTATTTGCTTAGGTTATTTTAACAAGAGACTTTATATTGTGTCTTTCTCTATATTCATTATATTGGTTTTCATTTGAAGAATATATATGCTAAAAACGAAAGGATAAGGAACACTTATCCTTACACTTACAAATAATATGGGTTTTATTGTTAACATGTTGATATGGTCCTAAATGACCACATAGCAAATGATTCTAGCAGTATCCTTATTGCGTTTCAGAATGGATAGCATTTAATCTGGAGTAGCTCCGTGGTATGCACATACTTCATTCTTACGCTAGGATATTTGTTGATAAATTAACGACAATTTGAATATATTCGCTTATTTCTGGCCAAAACAGATTTACTTCTTTTGTCCAAGCTTCCATCCACCTGAACCATTCATTGCGTGGAAAGAATTTTATACGTAAATATTACGTTGGAGATGACGCAATCCAACATGTATTAGCAATTGTATTGGGTAATATTATATAACAAACATAGGTATGAATGCTGCATTGATCTTTTGTTAACACAATTTCTGTGAAATCACTTCAGAATATCAATACAATGCAACGTGTCGAAAGCACACTACTATACAATGTTCCGTTCGTGAAGAGGTTGGCTTTGCCGACATATGTGTTCTCTTTGTAAATATACAGCGAATACTTTGAACAAGCCATTCTCTCTTGACTACTAACCAATGCAAATGTTTCAATGGTCTACCATTATTGGTTGCGAGAGACTGCTTCACAAATTCTGAAGCAACATGATATGCTATTCACTAGACAAACATTTCTCTATGTTGTCAATATCTGTTAAGCATTTACAATAAAGAAACAATCAATGTCAGCTAGCACAACAAGCACTAAGAAAGAATGTTTTCCATTTTCAGCTTTTCGTTCTTGAGGTTAAAAAAAATTCAATCTGCAAGAACTAGTCTGTCGCACCTAAAAACCGGACCCATTAATTTTACTAAACAAACTACGAAGAGTCCAAAAATCACATCTGTTCTTTCCTCCGATGTGTCGTCTAGTTTCCAGAGCAAAAATACTTTTAAAACATATTCAAGACGGGGCATGTGCTACGGCACTAATTTCTCCTATTCACTTTCAATCGAAAAGAACGTCTTTTTTCCCGGTGACGGGTTAATTCACTTGTTATAAGAGTTGTATTTGTTTCTAGAATAGCAAGATAAAGACTAAAATAAGGAAACTTTGCCTCCATATTACTCAATATGTTTGCAACGATATGAAACTTTACAAGAATGTTTCGCAATTGTCGTATTTAAAATTTCATTATTTCTATTCTTGCATAAAATATATACTAAACGAATCTTAGTAATACTTTTTTGCTCCATGATATACATAAAAATGGCGTATGAAAATACAAAACATATCAAATTTAGCTTCGCAATGCGAATTAAGGGTTGGTTAAAGAAGCATAAGCCACGAGTTATTCAGATGGTCGTTGATAATTTTTCTTTAGATACAATTTTCTTGTTGGATTTAATGTATCACTGTATATAGCAAATTTCAAAAAGACGAATATCTAGTTAGGTCTAGTGACAAAACCTGAGAAGTCAGCAGTATCAAGTTGTAATAATTGGTTTGAATTTCAGTAAAAATCTTTGCGAACAATCATGCGCTGAATTGTCAAACACTATAAACTAAAAAAAAAAAAAAATTGAAATAGTATATCAGACCGTCAGTGACTATATCAGACCCCAACCCTTTGTGGGGGCCCCAAATTCTCGAGCGCACCACCCCACCACCCAAATTTATTTGTTTTACCGTCAAAAATCGATACCAGTGCAAAACTCCATTTAAATCCTCCCAATTTTGATTTTACACCCCTCCCCAAACTGAAAATCATAGCGGAAGCCCTGGTAATGATGTGCCCTATTAAAAGCTAGTCGTACTTTCCTTCACCCACCATGATATTGTTTAAGATCTTTGAAGTAATGTGTATAACTACGGTTAAACCAAGCCTTCGTTTTACCGAGCTGCGTAGCTCAGTGGTAAAGCATTGGCGTAGCACTCGATAGGTCGTGGGTCCAATTCCAGTAACCAAGCATCATGGCTGAGGTAATTACAGCGATTTTCCTCAGTCACCCAAGGCAAATGCCGAGATGGCTCTTCCAACATAGGCCCTGGTCGACACCTTCCCGAATCCTTTCTCCTATCCTATCCCGGCCTGAACCTTGCATGTCTAAAGGCCTTAAGTAAAATGGAAATTCGCCAAGCCCTCGTGGTCCAGGCGGTAACGTCGCGGACTCTGCATTAGTAATGGGTAGGCAAGGTACCTACCCATGGTTCTTACCCAGCAATGGTTCTTACCCCATGGCCAACTGTCTCGACTGAGGTTTTCCAGGGTATTCCTTAGTTTCACCAGGCGAATGTGGGGTAGTATCTTAAATAAAGCCCTGGTCGCTATCTTCGAAATCATCTCCCCTACCCTATCGCGGCCGCAAGTTTTCCTTTTACAGTACAACTGTGAATGGGCATTTCGATACCAAGTTCTGATTGGTTAAAATAATCCTACGGTGCCAATATTTGATTACTTGTCTACTGGTAACACCAAACCTTTAACATTCATGCATGAAATAGTTTATTTTGCTATGTTTTTCGAAACGATATACAAAAATGAAATTAGTTGCAAATAATAAAACAATATGCAAACAATGTAAAATCCTTCAAAACTAGCCATAACGCAAAAAAAATTTCGCCTCGAAAAGTTCAACTGTTTTTGCTGTCATCTATCGGACACCAAGTTTAAGTAGCTGATTATAAGCCTAACATCGATGAAACTATTTCCCCGTTGAAAACCTAAAAGCGTTCAAATTAGTAATTACAGAAATATATTTACGCACGTACAAGCTTTGCAAAATACAGGTTAATCAGAATGAATAAACAGTCGAGATATCAGGAACTTGTTCACTTATTGAAATTGTAGAGCAACTGTAGTTCTGTGTTATTTCTAGCACCTACGTTCCTATAAATATACAATACTTGAATAGCTCCTCCATCCCGTATCATCTACTCTCCTATAAATATAGGATGCATCAAAAGTCACTAGCTATCTCAGGAAATAGGGGCAGCACGAAGAAAATATTTGGGCTTCAGATTTGGGTTCAGACACCTTGACTTATGACGCCATTTTAATTTTGTAAGGCTACAAGGACCGTTTGTAGTAGCTCTTGCTTGTGTAACACCACAGTGTCGAAACAAAGCACATAAAAAGAAACTGACTTCAGATTTGAGTATAGATGGCATGTTGAAAGAACCCTTACCACATTAAATTCGAGAAGGTAAATCATGGTACATGAAGCTAGATCTGAGGTCAGTTTCTCTTCATGTTCTTTTGCATAGGGGCTAGTGTGCCGTATGAACTGAGTGCATGAAGTGCAAAAGTACTTTAAGAAAATGTTGCAGCTTTACCAGATTAAAATATCAGCCCAAATTTGAAGTCAGTTTATCTTTATCTATTTTCGTAGTTTGTCTTAAACTTTGATTTTATGCAGTTCAAAATTACCGTAAAAATAAGGTTCTAACCTTACACGAGTGAAAAATGCCTCAAAACTCACGATCTGAACGCAAATCTGAAGTATCCATTCTTCGTGCTCATTATCAGCCATTCTTTAAGCTCCCCATATTTCCCGAAATAGATAGTGAATTTTGATACAGTCTGTATATTATCTGTGCACAGGAAAACTATAGAAAACATAAAATTAGGTAAATATGTCCTTAAAGTTTGTCGTACACTCTTCTAATCTTAAACCTTAAATAAACCACTAATAAAAAGTAATTATTACGATTCAATTTTGGTTTGTAATTGGGAAGCATGAAAGCACCTATTAGGATTGGTTAATAAGACTACTAAACCTATTAACATTCCGTAAAACATTTACCTAGACAGAGATTCAGCCAGTATTTTCATTTCGTGGGGGTAAAGTCAAAATTAGGAGGGTGTAAGTGGGGTTTTGCACACAGTTTCTGTCGATTTTTGAGCATAAAAAAAATAAGTTTGGTGGTGCTTTCGAGGATTGGGGGTGACACTTCCACAAGGGTGAGAGGGAAGAATGTCGCGGAATCACTGTACCTAGAGATATTACTACTATATGAATTACGTGTAACCTGGTTCACATATGCCTGAATCTTAAACTCTTAAGACGTTTGAGCAAGCATCATATCCTTAAACATGCCAAGTTTGGTTCTGTCTATTAAACCTGATATGCAACACAAAATTTAGCTCTTTTATCACTGTCTATTGTAACACTTAAATATGGAACTGTAGAAATATAAATTGTGTGATTGAATGATTCCTTAGTATAGACAGATGTTAATTGCCTCATGATACCATGTTAGAGAACAGCGGTAGATCAGTGGTAGAGTCCTCACGTCTGGTTCGTGGAGGACCGTGTTGGATACCGACTTGTGACACGTGGACTTTGTGGTGGGCAAACAGTGTGCGTGTATTTTATCGGAATTGACCCGTTTCCTCCCACTTGCTTCGTTTCACCAATTTGCATATTATTATCCATTCGCTCTGAGCGAAAGTTGACAAAAGCCCTAAACTAAATATTCAAATTCAAATAACATGTTAGTATTTTAAGACACGTTTTGAAATAACGATTCCTACTAACGGAAACCCTCGTTTTGGTTCATTCACAAAACCAAAATGAAAGATCTGTTTCTGTTTACCATCATTTGACTATAACTACCTCTCCCACTACTGTTTCACACATTCGCCATAATTGTAGCTGAAAATAGAAGTAGCTTCGCTCAACCCTCTGTCTACATAGATCACAAAATTTTCTGTGACATTTTAAAGGAAACTCAACTGTAAAATTACTTTCATTAAAGCAATACTAGATAATTTTTCAATACTCCTAAAGAATATCTTCCTCTATATAAACTAGAATTTTGAATAAAAATATTTTTTTTCTGAATAGCAAAAGATAATTGCAGTAATTTGAGAAAGCAAGTTGACTTTTAATGGATTCCCTTTTCGATTTTTAAGGCAAAATAGGTGTCAATCATTAATTTATTGTTTCTTCATGAAGGCATATGAAAAGTACAGGGGGAACAATCAAAGTCGCATTTTGAAAGTTGCAAGAAAACACAAATTGTAAGGTGTGAGCACTTGAATTTGAATTTATTTTTGGTCCCTAGCGCATGATCGATATACGCCAAAGTGCTTAAAGGTAAAAAATAAATGTAAATTCAAGTACTTACACCTTAAAATGCTTTCTGTTTTCACAACTTTTAAAATGTGGCTTTCAGTGTTTTTCCCTGTACTCTCCTGTACTGTAAAAAAAAATCTAGTTTTAGAAGCTTCATATTTTCCAAACAATATATTGGCATCAAAAAATCCGAATGTGTACAGCCTACTCTGCTCATAGATAATAGTATCAGTTAACTCCATTCAGGTGCAGAAGAATTTGTAATGATCTATCCAAATTATATTATATAGCTCAGTGGTAGAGCGTTGGCGTAGCATTCGGGAAGTTGTGGGTTCGATCCCAGCGGCCCACCATCCTGACTGAGATTTTCCCTGGGATTTTCCTCAGTCACACCGGCATGGCACCTTCAACATAGGCCCTGACCGACATCTTCCCGAATCTTTTCCCCTCCCCTATCCCGGCCTGATCCTTAAATGCTTACAGGCCATAAATAAAAATTAAAAAAATCAGATAACAAAGATATAAAAAGTGAAATATCAGCTTATCTTATAAGTAATGTATTTTTTGCACCGAAAGGAAAAGAACGATAACTTACCTGGAACACTCCGTTAGTCAGCAAAATAGTCTTAATCGGACTCTACAACATTCTGCCACCTACCAACCAGTTGTTGAATCCCCCGCTGAAAGAAGTCGCCTGTTTTGGGGGCAAAGAACTGAGCAACTGTTCGTCACGCGTCGTCTTCAGTTTGCAGTGTTTTCCCGCAAAGATAGTTTTGCAGGCTACGAAAAAGATAGAAGTCTGTTGGAGCAATGTATAGTGAAAACACCGAGTGTGAGAGTTTCTCCCAGCTGCATTCCTCGATCTTAGCACAGGTCCTTCTTACCATGTGTAGGCTCGCTTTATCACCCTTGCGATTAACCAGAGAAGGCCGTTTCTCCAACAAAGCAGTCCGTAGGCGTTCAAGCTGCTGAAAGAGACATCTGCAAATTCTGCATTCATGGTCTGGTTACGTGGCAAGAGCTCAAAATGAATTATCAAACGGATATCCCACCAAACACTCAACATCACTTTGCAGGATTGGAGATCCTATTGTGCGTAATGATATGGTTGAGAACCCACTTTTCATCCCCTGTGAAGATTCTGTCTAGAAATGGCTCACGTCTGTGACGGGTGAGCAGGGAATTACAGATGCCAACTCGCTGCTGCTTCTGTTAAGATGTTAACGCATGGATACCCATTTTGCGAGTTTCGTCACGTATTCTAGGCCCTACAGATGGTAATGAATGGTCGAGTGGGTGACATAGAGTTTGTTTATCATTTCTTCAACAGTTTGCATTGGATTTGCATCCATCGCTGCTCGCAGGGTATCGTTGTCTAGCTGCACACATCTCCCTCTTGTAGCTTATCGGTGAGGCTGATGTCATCTACGGCACGTGCCGTCTACTTTGATATTCCTTCCTCACTGCAGCGGGCATTACTTATGGGATAAGCTGATACTTACAATGGACAATATTGAGAATTGTGCTCCGAAACCTACAAGTTTTAGACCCGTTCGAAAGATATAATAATGCTATAAAACATATAGAACAATTTGTTTCGTAACTACAGAGGTAACTGAAAATTTTAGGTTTCCGAAATATCAAAATTGTTATTTTCGTCCAGCATTTAATACAAACACGAAATTCGAGCGTCAAACTTTGCAGCCAGTTTTCTGATATTAAAGCAAATGAAAATGTTAGGATAAACATGGATCTAATCGTGCTTCGTTTTGTACATACAGATATTCTAACTTGGATACCATAATCTATTTATTGCAGAAACAGTGCATATTCGCTTTAAGTAAATCTTAACTTTTAGTTGTAAGGGAGAGGAGGTGGTTATTTGTTTCAATATGGTGGACATAAACAGTTAAAATATGATGTTATTAGCTTACCTGTGTTGCCAACGTGCTATAAAGGTTTTCGATATACACTACGATGATTGATTCGATATTTGGTACCTTTCAGTGATGAAAAACAGTATTATGTAAAGCACAGAAAGCAGTAAATTGGATCCTGTTAATATGATGACAGACAAACAATAAGTCTTTATATTAGGTTGGCAAACCTGACTACCCAATTATATTATATTTTTTAACTTCTTTTGTTCATCTTATCAGCAGAAACCTACTCACAAAATCTTATTTTTGCTTTGACTCATCTTCTGATTTATCGCAAAATGTTTACTGTAACAAATCGGTTAGGCTTTAAGTGGAACCTCTGTATCTCGAAAACGAGGCTGAATTATACTCATTTTAATATGAAGCTTCTTTGTTTGTAAGTCAGGGATTTGGTTGTAAGCATTCTCACTCGAATTCTGTTTTGGTCCTAAAAAATGCACAAAAAGTAAAATTTTGGTTTGTCAGAAAAACTTAAATTTCTTAATTACATCTGCAGTTGAGCAGTTAATTTTCGATTACTTTTTCCTTTCAATGGGACTAAGTCTTTCTGATTTTGTTGAGCACTTCTCAATAGTGTTTCTTGTTAGCATCCTTATAGAATCATACAATCGTTTTTAGTTTCTCTTCACTTGCTTCTGCCGCGGGGCCCCAGAAAAGTCCGCTACGCCACTGAGTGTTAAGCATTTAGTAGCTCCTGGCTTTTAGCCAGTCTAAAAACTCCAGATCTTCCGTTTTCCACTGCATCTGGCGTGATTTTGAACGGCGTTGCACAGGTTGTTGATTAATTAAATTGTCATTAAAGTTTGTGACAATAATTTGTTTCTTCAGTTTACTCCATGCGAATTTATTGCGTATAATAAAGAAAACTAAAGGAGTTATTTATAAACAAAAGGAGAAAAGAATTTCTTTTCCTCGCATCCTGCCCTGTATGAGACTCAAGAGTCTTGCAGAAGAGAAATGACTCGCTGACGTTTAGAACAAAAGAAGAGTTCGCAGCGCTCTTTCTTCTTTCTTTCAAAACAGAACTGCCATCATAAATAGCCCATTCATTTACCTTTATCCCTATATCCTGAAGGAGACAAAAGACATCTACGGAGAAGATGTCATCTTATAAGAAGAGCGACAATGGATTTCAGACAGAAGGAGAGGGACTGGCAAACGAACAATGGTGACTCTTCTCTATGAATTTTAAACCTCTTTTCTTACTAAAGAAACTGCTGTCAAAAGACGTGACTTTCATATTTATTTATGTACTGAACGTATGTATTTAGAACACTATACACTCGACGCTGTTATGCTGAGGATAAGCAAATTACCTGAAGAACAGGAATGTCGAAAGAAATTACTTCTAGAATTTTTTCTTTTGTTCTTTGTTAAATTAACGATGTACGAGTTTTTAATTAAAGATAGATATATTGGTCTTATATTAATGCTGTCCCATATATCATGAATTAGTACCATCTTGAATTTCTTAGAAGAATGATGATTTTTCTGAATCATACCAGACAATGGCGGGATGGTGCCTACTTACTAGACCCAGGCCGACTACTCCAACATCCTTTTCTCCACCCTATCTCGGCGTTATCAAATGTGCCAACAATCAACTTTCCTTTCTCCTTTACGATTCACGCAAACTTCGGAATAAATCAGCTATAGTAGGCACTTGGAGTTATCACTTTGTAGGACATGGAGTCAATTAACGAGGTCCTGGCATATCTATGCCTTTCCAGATCATCTGCACTAGTTTCTGACAACAGTAGGAATAGAATAGAATAATGTGCGCTGGGATAGATTCAGTGTCGAAGGCGAAATATTCTACAGACTTCGAACCAAAGGACTGATCATCAGGTTCCCGAATATGAACTCTGTGAATCACATATGGGACAAGCTATTGGGACTGAGACTCCTGCACAAACCAGAAAGGAAGAGTTGTGGGCTAAATGATGTGGTTGCCCATACTTCCGCACAGCTTCCAGACGCTGTCAAGTAAATGTCAAAATAGATAAGGGCGTCTATCCAAATCAGGGAATGACCCATACTTTATTAGATAGATTTCTCACGAAATAGTTATTGAATTCATATACCGTAACTCATTTTCCCCTCTCAATAATAACCGCTGGCTTTACCTACTTCTGCATTACGCTGATTATGCATATGGAAGGTTGAAAGTACATAAAAAGAAATATAATTGCATCAATAAAAGTACTGCAGGTGCCAACAATGTCGGAAAATAAACTTTAGAGAGATTCATAATTTTAATATCAACTTCACCAACAATAGCGCAATATCGCCAAAGACTTCAAACCTGATTTATACGGAGTTTCCCCGAATTAAGACATTTATCCGCAGTTATTTTTCTCCCCGGCTTGAATAATAAATATCTTTAGAAACACTTTATTGTTTCATTTAGAAAGAAACGTTCGAAGACGACTTCTGCCTAGAGGTACCAGGTGTACTCTTCTTAGGGATCCTAACGGTCCTGAGATCGATAACAGCGGCCGACGATCCTGACTGAGGTTTTCCAGGTTTTTTACTCAGTCGCACCAGGCATATGCCGACATGGCACATTCAACGTTGGCCCTGGTCGACACCTTCCCAAATTCTTTCCCCCTACCTTATCTCGGCCTGAGCTTTAGATACCTAAAGGCCATAAATAAAATTCAAATTCACAGATTCTAATCTTGTATTCTCTACTTTGTTTTTGCTATCCTTGAAATGTACTCTGTTCGTCATTTCTCTTCTGTGAAATCGCATTAGGAATTTTCTGATTGACTTAACTACTTGTCATTTCTAAACTCCAAATTCAAAGTACATAGACAAAAAGTATTAAGAATAGAGTGGTGGGTGGAAAGAAAAGGTAACCTAATTTACTGTTGCAACAAGGAAGAAGTGGAATTATCCCGATTTTCCTCTGAATCACTGAAAAAACCAACATAGTCACCTTACAATAGGTGCACAAGGAATTCCCTCAGAAGAAGAAGGGGATTAAATACATTCACTGAAGTAAATATTGGTGAAAATGAGCATGAAGATGATGACTTTCCAGCAGGTAACAATAGTTCGTTTGCAGCAAGTCAATTTATCAAACAGATTCTCTATTGGTTTGTTTAATATATGGTTGTATAACAATTTGGAGTAAGAAGTTTTTGATTGATATCTAGTACTATGAAACTAAATCAGACGTAATGTAAAGTTTAAGATTGTATTTAATAGTAATTACAACCTTTAAGTCTCGTCCGTTTGAGTCTTACAAAGCTCCTCTATTTTCAAATCAAATGCTCCTTTCGTATACGCGAGTTATTTGTTCCGTTTTGTAACTTTTGTCTCTTCGAGCCGAAAGGAAAGAACACCAAATGTCTCTTTGTTAACATTTTATGCTTTTTTATTCGTCTCTTTTTAAGCCAAAGGGGAGAAAAATCTCTTTTGTTTCTTTTTCTCTGGTGCATTACTTACTGTTTCTTTCACTCTTTCGGTTTTCTTACTTTTAACCCTCATCCCTGCCAACTTTTTCTGACGTCTATGCCTATAATGCGAGTCGAGCCTTTGATACCATTATAGTAACGCCCTTAGGGGCACACTAAGGCTCCCTGAACAGGCGACAAAAAAAAGCTTCCATTACGTCACATCTTCCAAGTTTTCGCTTCTTCTTCTTTGCGTTGTTGTTGCAGTTTGCTTTTCCTCTTTTGATAGTTTTTTTTTCACCATTTTTTCTCTACATCTCTGTTTCTGCTTTTTTTTCTGGCTCGTATTCCTTTTGTTAACCCCCGCGTGAGTACTTCAGAAGACTAAGACATTGGTGACGACAGAACAGAGAAAGAAAACTGAAAGAAACAAAAAGCCTAAAGGAGATAAAAGAAAACAAAGAATATAAGAATATTACAACCGTTGAAAATAGTTATCAAAATGTTATCGCTAGGTGGCAGTAGTGTTCCATTTTCAACTGCGTTATGCTTTCTGTTTCGAATTATAGATTGTTGTTCTTTTCTTGCATTTTCTATGTTCACTTTTGACTCATATTCACATAGGTCTTGCTTTACCGCGCATATTACATTAGTAATTAATTTATTTCTACGAAATGTTTGCAATTAACAACCATAAAATAGAGCTGAAAGTTCTCAGTTGTTATCTAGCACAAAAATATGTTACTACTAGTATTTAAATATATCTTCACCAGGCATTTTCTTAGCTGTAATTGATGAATGGATATAGTCGTCACAACACCAAAATAACATTTCTGCAAAATACCGGTTGTCATTTTATTTCAGGTTTTCGATGGTTGGGGGGTCGTTATTGAGATAGTGAGAAAGAAGCGATTGTAAATTATTGCTGTGGAATAATCTTTCCGAATTTCAGCATTGTTAGGCCAACGCGAAGTGCATTCCCGATTTTCGGCTTACGGTTTGTTATTGGGATAGGCAACTTAACTGGATAATTGAAAATTTTAATTGTTCATGCACCTAAAGTAGTATTTTCAAATTTATATTATTTTCCCGAAATTCCAAACGGACCACGCGAATTTCAGCTTTCGAGACCAATGGAAAGTGTATTGCGGTGGGGATATTATTATTTTTTATTAATTGTTCTTTGTCCTAAAGAATACGCTTATCAAATTTTAAGTTTCTAAGTTTAACGGTTTTCGAGTTCTCATATTATTCTCCTTAAGAGGTTTGCACACTCTCAATCCCCGGTGTCAAATTGAAAAACTAAAATAGGTGTTACTAATGTATTGAAACGAAAAATGTTCATATGAAATATCATGTTCCTAGCTCAATCGGTTTTCGAGATGCACCGCTACCCAACTCCTTTCATCCTCTTTGGGAGATGGTGGCAACCACTCAATACCGTAGTTAATCCGTCTATGTCCCAAGGAATATGTGTTCTAAGTTTTGTTCCAATCCATCAGTGTGTGGAAGTATATAGCGTTCAAACAAACACACACACTTTCAATTTTATACAATATGGAAGATAATTCGTATTAGTTGGCAACACTAACAATTTCACCGCTACTACTATTACAACATTTCTGAGGCTTTAGACCAGCATCTTCTAGGTCACGGGTTCGAATTACGCCTGGATCGTAGATGTTTGTAGCTTTTAATAAGCGTTCGACTCATATAATAGTGACGGGCCGAAGTCAAAGTTACTCAAATGATCCATAAAAATAAAGTTTAGCAAAGGTATTTTCTTACAACTAACTGCTACAACTACAATTGGAGCGTATGCACGAACAAATGTCTAGGTGACATTTTCAAATAAAAAAAATCACGACTACATTTTTATATCTAACAGGAAAAGTATAAGATATAAAATATTCATACTTTGCATGAAGACATGTTAGACTAAAGTCCGCTTTTGTGCAGAGTATGAATATTTTATGCCTCATATTTTTTTTGTTATATTTAAAAATGTACTCGTGCTTTTTTTTTATTTGAAAATGTCACTTAGACGTTTGTTCGCGCATACACTTCAATTATAACTGTTACTACTACAACGACGATTATTACTACCACTATTACTGCTTCTACTACAAAAACTACAACTACTAGTATTACTACTCTTACAACTACTATTACTTCTACTACTTTCATTATGCTTTTAAACATTAAATCTAAATATTTCTGGTTTGCAACAATCCAAATTTAAACTTAAAAAATCTAAAGCATTTATTAGTTCACATTATTGTTCGAAACTTAAATGGTAACAATGTATTTATTTCATTGTTATTAACAATGAATTGAATATTTATTGGGGTCCATAAGGAAATTGTTTGAGTATAAGTATTTGATTATTCACGAAATTTTGACGTGGCCACGAATCTTCATGACAAATCGTAGCATTCTAAGCCAACAGAAAGAGCCCTAGAATCATCTGGATGGACAGTCAGGAACAGAAATTAGGGATTTTATATTTATGTAGATAGATATTGATTTCACAAACTAGCCTCCAAGCCTTTGACTTTATACAATTTTTAGATAGTCATTGCTCTGTTTTCTCTTTTCCTCTTTCTGAAAATGACAACGGATTTTCGCATACATATCTTGACAATATAGTATATAATCCTGAACTCTATTGCAAAACCCAGAGAAAAAAATATATAACATTTTGTATGAGTTTATATTAATGTTCAAGGAATGTTTAATTAGCTGATATTGCGTGATAGCATGCTGTTATCTCAGATTACTTGATGAAATTGTTAGTAACATCCTAAATGATATAGTGAGCTTCTAAGAACGGAGCCCACCCAAGCACTCAGTTCAGGGTGCTTGAATAGGTGCTTGGGTAGGTGAATATACAACCACAGGAATAGAACGAGTTATCACGCGCACAGAAAGCGAGCCTACTAGTCAGTCGAGCAACCGAGAGTCATTGTTGTCTTCGGACATTCAAGTTAAGTCTTCAAAATCGTCATCATTTCAATTTTGAAGTATAAAACTCTTCTCTAATTTAATGTAGTAAGACATCTGAATCCTTTTCGATTCAGGAATAATCAAACATCACTGAAAGAAATATCAGGTTAGTAC
>JAGDQP010010742.1:0-15047 GCA_022664845.1 Lepisma saccharinum
TATAAGTCATCAATAGTTTGTTAATAGACCATCCTTGGATTTCCTGGTACCTAATAAATAATGCATTCTAGTGAAGTGTGTTTGAATTTGTACACAAATAATTCCAGTAAATATCTTGCTATTGATAATATCTTCAGCTATTGCTAACCATGATTTGTCTTCGTATGTGTAAAGGATTAAGATTGAAATATCTACACTAATACTCATAATTATGGGGGTAATAGTTCAGTGTGAGTTTACGACATATTAATCGCATAAAATATTTTTGAACTACCTCCAGTCTATTAATAGCAGTTTTACTGAGGGGACTCTAGTTAATTGCTGTGTATTCCAATTTGGGCTTAATCACAGTTTTATATAGAATTATCAAAGTCTGTCTTCTTTTACATACTACTCATTGATAAAATATCAATCAAATCAACTTTCTTCGATTCTTTCATTATGATTATTAAATTTCAATTTTTGATCAAAGAATACACCCTGATCTTTAATAGTATCTGTCATAATAATAATACCATTAAAATGTTTCACCACGCCGATTTTGTTGAAACATACCATATCACGTAGCTCAAGTGTGTAAGTTGTGACAGCCCATCATGAATTCTAGTAATGCGGTTTAGACCATTTTCTTGCTTTATTGGCATTTCCAGGACTTTCTTTTATTTTCAAATTTAAGTACCTAATTCGAATGAAAGTTCGTGTTTTGACCTAATGAACAACTTTTTAATTTAGCACATAGCTTTGCACATAGTAAAGTAATCATATTTCTCATTACTCCGCATTTTGAACTAAAATTTTCTGCAGGATGGTACGAACGAAATGCAATTTCCTTATCTTTTACTGTTTGAAGGAAATTCTGGCTTAGTGGCTTGGTTTTTAAAGTACAGTTCGCGACAATATATCAATCCAACTTTTACTGGACAGGAGGAAGTTTATCAGAATGAGACCTAAGTTTGAAACCACATGACGGCATTTGTGTGCTAAATAACCCGCTATTTGAATTTGATTTGAATTTCATTTTAGGGTCTTTAGGCAACTTTGGCTCAGGCCGTATGGATGATGATGAGAGAATTGGTGGAATGAAGAAAGTGTGAGGAAACGGGAGAAAACTCACATACACGGCGTTTATCTTCCACAAAGTCCAGATTGCATGAGCTGGGACCGAACTGACGACCACAAACACCAGAGGTGAGCGCTCTACCACTGAGCCACCGCATAACGAAGTTCTTGTTCTGAGGAGTCATCAGTTGGTATATAAGAGGAAAGTAGCAAGTAACAAAATCCTTTGAAAAGCTAAATTAAGTTACGCCTTCTGTTTTTCTTGCTTCTTTTTTTTTTTTTTTTTTTTTTTTTACACGAAGCAACTGCCTTTTGCAAGGCGTCCTTGTAAAATATTGTTTTACGTGCGTTTGACAATTTATTGTACCTACTACGTACACTTTAATAGGTCACTGACACCACACTCACTAAAAACAAAAAGCACACACATTTAAAGAACAGCAAAATCTGTAATTACATCCTAAATTCACATGTTGTTAAGCTTTCAACTCTCTCAATGCACTGACATCGTTTATTTCCTTCCGGTGAGTGACGTCACTGGTTGGTTCCGCCCACGACCCTTATTTTTTCAGTTTCGGTGGGAAGACTGCGTTACTTTTTCATTATATTATACAAGTACTTTGCGCCGAAGCATGCCTTCCACAGATAGGGATGCATTAGCGACAGGTATCAACCTTACCAACATTCACCTGGTAAAACGAGGAAAACCCCAATGTGGATCGTTGGGAGCAGGACTCGAATTTCTGAATCTCCCCAGTCCTATCTTACCACGTGGTGTAGACCAGTGATGCCCAACCTACGTCCGCGGGCCACATCCGGACCGCTATAGATATTGCATGTATTTACCATAAACATGTCGAAAGAATATTTTATTTTATTTCTCCTTCTCAATCTACACATGAAATTAACTTCTCTTAACTAAGAAAAGACAGAATGCAACCCACACTAATTATGTTAAAAATTGTAAGTACCAAAAAACTATTTTAATTTTTAGGTTTTGGCCTCTTGCAATTTTTACAAACATTAATTGTCTGTATTTGCGATGGATTTTCTTATGTTTGCGTTCAAAAGCTGTAATTAAACGACGCGTACGATTTGTATTCTATTTATGTCAGAGAATGATCTGGTCCACGAAGATCGTGCTAAATTTTAACGTGGGTCGTGGGCAAAACAACGTTGGTAATCACTGGTGTAGATGGCTTTACCATTGCTAATTAGATACAAAGTAATTGTTACGAAAAAGTGTCAGATAACTCTACTTTAAAAATAGGATTTTTATCCACTTCTTATACATGCAGTTTGATTAGGCTGCAACGAAATGCAAATATAAAATGCAACTTGAACTTTATTAAATCTGTAAACTGATATTACTCAATTAACGTTTCCGTTCCTGATATTGCTTTTCATTTCGAGCTTCAACCCTCCCCTTCAGCTCCTCGATCTGTGTTTTTATTACCTACCCCACTTCCAAGTTTTTTGCCCCCCACATTTCGTTACTAGTTTAGTCAGATGTCGAGGCAATGAATCGTACCAGCTGGCAGATTTGATGAACGTGAATCTTTGCAGCTGGGATCACTTCCAGCCCCTTAACACAACATTACCAAGTCACTTTTCTTTTGAAAAGGAAAAAAAAAACTTTTTTTTTTTATACTTTCTTGATTCTTTCCTTCTAAATTATTTTTGAAATGGATGTGATAAATGTGTCGTTAAATGACCAAGTTTGTTGATAAACAGTCTTTACGATGCATCAGATGTCCGCTCGCTAAGAATGTATAAAATATTTTCTTTATGAAAAAAAATAAGGCATAAATTTAATGCAGTACTTCCGTGTGCCATGGATTCTGAAGGAATGAAAGAGAATAAATTCATTTTATAGGCCAGAGCATTATATTATCTGCTAACAAATTCAATGATATCTTAATGTGAAAATTTCAGCCTAAAACTCATTCATTGGTGAGGAGAAGTGAGATTAAGACAGACTAGCGTTAGAGTCTACGTGCTTAGTTAGAGTCTACGGGCTTAATTAATAAATGAAACATAATAATAATAATAATAACTAGTAGTTTAGTTGTCCCCTAGTCCAAAAGAAGCCGCCTGAATCTACCCTCAAACTCGAATTGTGTCGACTTATTTAGTAACAGGAATTAATGTTTATGAGATGAATGGTAACTATCTTGTAATCAAAGAGTCCCGTGTTCAGTACCGTGTAGTGGACACAAGTAGTTCTGTTCGGAGACCACTTCAAACTGTAGGTCCCATCCTTAGGACATCATCATCCGATGAAAGGTGATTACCAAACACCTTCGGGTCATACCCGGTTCACTGTGCAGCATTATTTCAATAACTCTATCCTGATTATGCCTGAATCGGTTGTCTGTATTGATTACGAAAATACAGTCCATTTTTGTCTATCGCGTTAGGTTTCTTTCATCTTACAAGCTTTATGATAACAGTGTCCCTACAAAATGTAAATATTCTAGTTAAATACAGAAGGTTGCAACACTGGTCAATTTGAAGTAAGTGCATATTTGTAATCGTATATGAGTCAGTTTGCTTTTAGTATTGTGTCTACTACCGTGTAGCTTTGTGAATTTTTACCAACAACGCAAGTTTATCACGTGCTTTAGTTCGGTGCATGGAAATCGTGTCATAACAGCGTTACGATCTTCTTGTATCAATCATCAAGACAAAATCTGCTACCTCTGCGGAAGCTACCTTTGATGTAGGAAAATAGATACAACGTATATATCAGGTCGCGAAAACGAACCTATTTTGGTATGGAAATAGTTGAACATGTATACATGATACATAAGTGTAGAAAGTAAAATACAGCGATCGTAAGAGAGTCACTTAAGTTCTGATTTCAAAGTAATTAGCTTATTAGTAGGTTTGCAGGCAGGTTACACGAAAAGACCCAGTTTTCTCTGTCCATGGGATAGCACTTGGCGAAATCCTTTCATTGGAAGAAAACCCAGTGGCCACCTAGAACTAGAAGGTCTTTTGTAGTAGGGCACTTGAATGCTGTTCAAGAGTCGCTAGTTTAACCTGCAAACGTGTTACGAGAACAACATCCTCTGCATATCAAGATCGGCATAATAAATAAAAAAAATGTCAAGGTATTGGACAAGGTATGCATGCGAAAATTACATTACCCGAAAGTTTCCATCAGATAGACTTGATAAGTTAAGGGAAAGTGTACTTTCCGGACCTGAGATTTGAACGTTAATGATGAATCCGGAGTTTGATAATATATAACTGAATTGGGACAGCTTAAATGGACAAGTCTCAAGGCTGTTGTTGAAAACTTTTAGGTAACAAAAAGGCTGACAACTACAAGGAACTTGTTTCTTATATGCTACTTCAGATGTTTGGGTTATAACATGATTGTGAAATTACACTTCCTTCACAGTCATCTGGATTACTTTCCTACAAATGTAGGGAATTTTAAATCGCGGGATTCCACCAGACAATAAAATTTATGGAAATGAGATATCAAGGAAAATGAAACAAGATTGATGATTTTTGTTGGTTGCTTAGAATAGATCCTGGAAATACAGAGTAAATCACGTTTTGAAGATTTTCCTTACTTGGCTCAAGTACTGCTTGGATCTGAATATGTCTAATACACTGTTCCCTGTGTTAGTAACAAATATGTGTACTACTATTTTATTTGTGGGTGATTTTTATTTTCACAACATTATCTGTGACCAACTTGTATCAGTGTTACAATATCATGTTCCAAGTAACTAGATTTTTAACATATAAATTCCTCTGACTGCATTTTTGAAAACAACAATATCAACTTATCTTAAAACACCACAAACTTTGCTTCCATCACAAATTCCGATTTACTCTATATTTTACCACATTACTTCTCCCCCCCCCCCTGCACTATTTTGGCATTTTCATGCTCATTTTGTTAATAAGCCTGATGTGATACAGCAGAATTGATATCATTTTTGGAGTCACGACCATTTGATATCATTTTTGGAGTCACTAGGGTAAAAGAAGCAAAAATATTCCAGTCATCAGAATCTTCTTTTCAGAATGCTGCAGTGTTATCAACGTCACACTTAGATTCATACAAATCACTTTCTAAGCTCGATAACTTACACAATATGGCAATACTGTGTCTATATTTGAATTAGGTTCAAGATACATGTTCTATATGTTGCGCTTGTTGTGCTCTATACTGTATTAGACCTATGTTCCCAGATTATTGAATCTTTGGACCCTGAAAAATTGCCCATCGAGCACTTTCTATGTACTTCGGATAAAAATTAGTCTTATTAACTAGGGGCCATTGAAAAGCTATGGAGTATTGTTCACAAACTCCAAACTACGTATGTTGCGCATTTAATGCTTGAATTTCTGCCAGGATAATGCATACGAAATTGTAGCAAAATGTTTGGAATGTTAGCAATAAAACAGCTTTAATTAAGAAATGTCTGAGAAGACATCACCTGGTCCAAAGATGCACATGACATCATCCTTTAACCGCTTCTTTCTTCATCAATAAATCTAAAATGGCTGTTCTTAATTGCAATTTTTGTTTTCGCTTTCTTTTGGCAAACGAGTAAAATAAAATTTTTCATACTTCCTTCTGAAGAAATGTAAATGAGTCTGTCGCCAGAAGTGAGTGGCAGATGATCTCACCCCCAGATAATTCATTGTCTTGTCTCTTGAACGAGAACACTCATAAACAAGGATAAATTGCTACTTAATTCTGGCTAAAAGAATTATTTTTAGCTACATCTGTAGATTACTCCTGTAACACTTGTCTATGTTGATATAAGGAAGAAAAACTTAAGACTGTCAACTACAGAAATAATCGCCTCTGAAGTAGTCAGTCTGTTAACCTGAGACGATGAACCTAAGAGAGAGCTCCACTGTAGAGGATCTTTTTGTTGTTGTTTTTTGTTCTAGAAACGCAAGTCTTCCTGTATTTACTTATTTTAAAAAGGAAAACGAATCTATTAGTTAAAATGTATCTCGAAATCTTTGTTTAATACACTTTTGGTTAGGGTTGAAGTATAGAGTATGTTTATAAATAATTGTGCAATTTTTGGCTTCATTGTAGATTAGAGCAAGTTTTGTACCCGAAGCTTTTGATTGATTATGCAATTTAACATCTATTTCTAGATTTTTTTCTTTTCCATTTTTTAAAGATTCATTGGTTAAATTTAGTTTAGGTTAAGTTAGACTTCATAAAGATTAAGTTAGTGTGATTATGTTTAACCTAAACTAGATTTGTTCCTCTATTGTCTGCTGTATTGCAGATATAAACCAACCAAAAAGCGTGTGTTGACAGAAAAGTCGAAGTATTCTTTCTAAACTAAACGTCCTAAGTTTCTATTGGATGATTCCTGTTTACTGGTTATAATTGAATTGTATTTAAGACCTTTAGACAACTTTGCTTCAGGCTGGCTGGATACTGGCGTCTATACAAAGATGATATCAGTGTTCTTCGTGACGGCTAGTCACTTATTCTTTCTTAACTCTCTAAAATTATTTATTATGGATCATGTACGCTAAAGAATATAGTAAAAATAAGTGCCTCCTACCATGAAAATTAAACGGTTTACCGTATTTTGTGAATAGTAATAGGAGACCATTTTCCTGTCAGACTACTTGTGTCGGGCATGCGCACTGGAGAAAAAAATCACAATTGTGTGTATTGATGCCACTAAAGCAGGAGTTCATAAATACGAGCAATATTATTTTGGTTCTAAATATACTGTCAGCCGTTTTTATGAAAAAACAGTGGCCCGTACATTTTAGGGTAATCGATTAGCAGCGAGAGTTGACAGTCGGTCATTAAATTTAAGGCGAAATTTTTAGAAAAATTAATTTAAACTGAAACTAATGGAACTTTCGCGTTAATGTTAGAAATTTAGAACAGTGGGGAAGCGCACAGCTGGCAAAGAAGACTTCTTCACCGTAAAAAGTGCACTTTTTATACAACTTCTGCACATCTCAAAGGAAGCAATTTTGGTATCTTTTTGTGTATTTATATGCAAATATGAAACAATACTAGAGGGTATCAGTAAGCGATTTTGAAAGTCTAGAAAGAAAATTAAAAACGTCAACAACAGAAAGGATAGAACGCGGGTCGTCTAGATAATAGCATATTGACTTCACCAACTGAGTTACGAAGAACAAACTAAATTCGTAACTTTTCTCGTTATATCTTGATCCGAACATATTGTGAAAAAAAATATGTACAAGAAGTGAATAAATAACGTAAACGTGTGGAAAAGGAAATGCACAAAACGTGTTCAAAATTTACCTTTAGAAAGTTATTATAAACTACTCATATTTTTATTCCTCTTACATTTGTTGCGCAGAACATTAAGAGAATTTTGGAGACGATGTATAATAAATTTCTACAAGAAGTGCATTAACTTTACAGTGTGAAAATAATTATGTTCTATAAATCACTGCCATAAAGATGAGAGAGGAGGATTTCGCCGGGGCCCGAGGAATCAAACCCGATATCCCTTAAATGCCTACGAGCGAAATTACTCATCTACTCCGAAAGGACTGCTTTATGAAGATCTCGAAATATTCCAGAATTGCTCCCATGTAATCAATTCCCTTTTTAGAAAGTTGAAACTTCCTCGTCCGAAGAAGGAGAAGGTTGTTTGCCGAGTTCGAACTAGGAACTTCTGATTCGAACGAGATAGTGTATATCCTAGGACTATACGGTTGCAGTGATTCGTCAGCGAACATCCGTAACTGCTGCGGAAAATTACATTTAGAAACCATTCCAAGAATAACATTTCTGACACTTCCGTCGTCGCAGAGATGTGGTTAAACAATTGTCCTAGAGAGAAAATTACAGCAACCAATTCTCTCTCTCCCTCTCAGCCTTCCTTCCTCACAATTTGTCTGACATCTCTTGTGTTTTGACAGAAGGGGGAAAGACACACATCGCCGACTGAAATATATATTTCTCTCCCTGGCTTTGTGCTGCTTGGTTGTCCATTTGGAAACTCGTCTATTTGGTCACGTATTTAAGGGTAAGAAAAATGTTCCTTTTGAACCAAAAAAAGGAAGAAAAAACAAAACAAAAATCAACAAAGAAAGGACATATATATAGTTGAAAGGGTGAGCGACCCCTCAAAACCCCCCAAAATTTTCTCCACCTCTTGTACTCGTTTCCTTACAAAGTCAAAAACTGCCGCCATATACTTGGACTTGAGTCTTTGTTGTACTAATATACATACAGTTCATTCAGCCGTCATGTTTATTTACTTTGGAGTAGCACTATGATGAGAGACACGTAGTGTAATCCTTTAGTCGGCGCGTGTCCTTTTCAAGAAAGAGTCGGTTTCTTTGCAATCAAACATCTGTTTTCCTTTCCTCCCCTCATGAAAAATAAGAGACCTAGAGTCATAATTTTTTATGTAGAAAAAAGCAAGAAATGTAACAAAAACTTACTTCACAATTGTGGAAGTTTACTTCTCAAGTTACAGAAACTATTTTCTTTTTTTTATTGCCCACCCTCTTCTTGATAGGGTCCTCTGGAGTTATATAGGTAGTAATTTGGATCATTACACATCTCGTCCCCCTTTTCCGTCTTATTAGTTGTTGTTTTTTTTTGTGTGTGTGTGTGTATGTGTGTGTCTGTGTGTCGAAGTCAATGTAATAACAGCTGGGTGTCTGGGTTTATGGTAGCATCGTTTGTTCTTTAATTACTTATATTTAACTATTTCAAATTCCAACCTAATGACGTGATTCCTTTCAGTTTGAGGGGAAGCCGTTTTAATATGTTGTCCTTTTGACCACAATTTCAATCTTTAGTCCTTTCCGTCGCTTTGCTTTTTCTGTCTGAATATCATCAAACAGTCGGCACTTTAGACCCTATGGTACCGAAGTAGTCTATGTGTTAAATACATGGATAACACCGAGCAGCTGTAGCTCAGTTAATAGAATGTCAGCTTTATGTGTGGGAGCTTTTGTTAGTTCGATATCAACAGCTCACCATCCTGATTGAGGAGTTTCTATGGTTTTCCTCAGTTGAACCAGGCAAATGCCAGAATGAAACCTTGAACTAAGGCCGTAGTCTACTCTTTTTCCCTATAGCCTGTAATGGCCTGAGCCATGGATGCCTGAAGGCCATAAATAAATTAAACAGTCATGGATAACATATTAAGGTCCACCTTAACTTTGTTGATTTTTTCACTAAGAAAGACTATTTATTCGTGCGAATCGACTGAACCATCAAATTGGGAAACTATTGGGACAAATGAAAGAACAAAATCTGCTTAATAGAAATGACATACAAAAATGTAATAAATCGAAAACTAAAATGTTGCCAGTGGACCGTATAGGGAACATGGTGTTCCCAATATGGCCAGCTATAGAAAATAAGAGCGTAATATAGTAAAAGTGATGTGTAATCTTTCTGTATTACTCATCTATGCTACATACTGAGAGATATACATTACAAGTATGCATAATTTATATGACATTGCAAAAACAAGACTGTTGTATTAATACGAAATGTCAAAATTTGTGAAAAAACAAGTGAATATACATGAAGAAAAAATATGAGGAAACAAGAAGAAGTGTAACACAAACGAAGAAGTATAGAAAGTCACGTCTCACATGAGGGACAAAGAAATGGTCCGTAATCTTTGGCGGTGATTCCGACACACTCATCATTAACACATTTGCGCTACACACGCAAAGATGCATGTCTGCAACCTTGTTTGTCTGACAAAGGTAACAAAACCAAGATTCACAAGACTTGGAGCAACTCAGTGTCGTTTTTTCAGGACTATTGGAAGCAGCTGCTGAAATTCTGGTCGTTTTAAACGTGATGACACTTGCTTTGTTTTGATTTTAATCTTCTTATTCTTTGTATTGGAATTGATAGATTCCTTATTACCTGGCATTATCTTCGTTTTAATTACTAAACATTATGATGATGAGAATTCAGTACAAACATTTCAAATACCCAATTCTTTCATTCTAAACAGTTCCTGCATTTTGACCAATATGGCCGTGGGCCGTATTGCGCACTATTGACCTCCTTACTTTTTTTGGCGCCTGCTAGTTACACATTGCGTCACACACATTTTATGTTCACGTATGGTCACATAGCTACATTATCCATGCATTATATTGATTAGGTTTTCAACAATAGATAATGAAATGAAACATTACTTACTTTGCTAATAACAGAAACATATTTTTTTGCTCAATGTGCCACTTCAACTGGAGCTGCTGCCGCTCACGCCACTCACAAACAAATGAGTCGCGCAAAAAATGTGGATATCCTCTTGTCATGAGGATAACATTTACGGTGACATCAAGTAGCACCAACGGAAAGCTGCAGAGATCTGGGGGGTGGGCTATACTGGGGACCCGGGCCATAATCGGTACACTTACATTATTATTACTAGTAGTAGTAGTAAAAGTGGTGCTGGTTGTGGTGTTTGAACCTTTTCACGTGTGGCAAAGATGTTGAAACTCTTGGGAGCCATGGGGCAGTTTGAAAATAAGGTACAGATACATCCCAAACTGTATATCTAACAAGTCTTTTATTAACTATTTATAATAAGTTTGTTTTTTGAGCGAATGGGTCACTTGAAAGAAAGAGACTAAAGTGCATTTTTTTAAAAAGCAGATATTCTGCTTTAATTTCCCACATACACCCGGATATTTGAGGAATATCCAGGACCGCGGAGGCAGGCTCATTGGTCGAGCGTTCACCCTTGATGTATGAAGGTTTCGGTTCGATCCCGGTTCGTGCTATGTAGACTTTGAGGTCCACAAATACCGCGCACGTGGGTTTTCTGGGAGATCTCCCGCTTTCTCCCACTTCAGCCAAAGTTGTCTAAAGGTCTTAAAAATAAAAATTCAAATTCGAACATCTTAATTTGAACCCGAATATGAGTGGTAAAATGTTGTTGAGCATTAGGAATCAAATTACCATATTCCTAGCACATATTTCTGCGAAAAGTATGAGGATATAATTAGTTGTAACTTTCTCGAAAGGATGAACCCTTGCTTACACTCGTAGAATAAACTTGGAATATCCATAGCATATGACCCAATTCCAAGCATTTAGATATTTGTAGAGGATTATACGCATATATGTGGGATATTCCAACGTCCCTAGCGGATATTCCTAGCATATCCCTAAACTAGATCCCTAGCATATCCCTACTTCAATTTACACCAATTTAATTACTGCATCATTCAAATATGTGATATTTTGTGAGGATTACATAAGGTTAAATACCGTGACGGAAGAACATTGTGTGTGGAAATTTAGTGGAAACGCACCAGAGTTTCAAACTCTACTCAGGCTCATGCTGATTGTGCTTTCTCAGAAATTTTCCACTGCAGGGAAACATATCATTTAGCCCAAAAGCCCTGGCTTCCATCTTCCCCATCCCATCTAGAAAGTCGTACTCCGTGAAGAAAACTACACTGTAAAAAAAATATTCTCTGAACACTTTTTGTACATATCTCTCCTTCGTTTTGTGATCACGAAGTATACGTATTGAGTGAGTACAGTAAGTTTATAACCTTTTGATTATGAATTGTGAAAGCTGATTATATATTTAATTTTTAGGGATTACTTTTACATTTTTCATTAAATCCAGGGTTTTCCCCTGAGTCATACCAGGCAAATTTTAGAATAGTATCTTCAAAAGTAGACCTTGGCCGACTATCTTCCAGCATCCTCTTCCCCACCGCATCCCGACCTGAGCCTGAAATGCCTAAAGGCCATAAAATAAATTCAAATTCAAAATTGTTTCATGAAAACATTTCTTGTACAGTCATTTTCCTTACAAAATATCCTGATAAACTCTGGTCACCTTCGGCAGTCGATATGATACGAATCAATAACCGATTCCTGAATGAGTTTTTGTATAGTAGTTCTTCAATACACAGACTATTTTAAGTGTCTTCCTACAACAAAAGATAACGTAATCAACAAGTACAGAAAACCATTTAGAAAAATCAGTGGACTTGTCATGTGTGGAGAAAGAGAGAAAGAGGAAAAAAGTCATTAAAGTATAAAAGAGAGGCGAGAGAAGACCTCGTCTTACGAGTTTTCGTGGACACATCTTTTGCGAAATTCGATGTTACCAGCCTACATAAATTTAGTTCATGTAGACAGTAACATTAGTTGGGCGCCATATTCTAGTGTTTGAAACTGTATCATAAACTGTAAGAGATGTAGTCCAACTTCGTTCACACATGAAACCACAATCATAAGAAATCCTTTGTAACCTGTCATGCAACATTACTTTCTTCAGATATTAGGATTAAGATGCCAAATTAAGAGAGACTTTAAAAGGAACACTGAAGAAGAGAGAACCAACTCTAATCAAATTTTCATCTGGTACGCTTCATAAATTTTTTAATCTAGTCTAAATTATGAACTTACGTTCAAGCTACGGAATCTTGATATCTAAGTTCATAAGATTTCAAAGCTTTAGTACATCGGTTTTCCATTTTATTCATATCTTCTTTACGTTATTTAACATTCTCTTTTTATTCTGTATGTATCACTAAATGATAATCATTATGCTATATACTGGAAGTTAGACAACACATTTAATTCTAGAAATTGTTCTCCATTATAGAGTTACTTTAAAAAAAATTTCTAAGATATGCATTCAGCTATTTCAAGTCATAATGGATGCACATGGTCGATTAATACAGAAATTCTTAAACGTTTTTTGCCGAGCACACAAAATGGAAAAAAACGTACTAGTTCATCTTCGCCATATGGATATTACTAAGAATAAGATATAATGTTAAAGAGACCAGAATATAGCCCATTGCAAACAATTATTTAAGTATTATCTGTTTATGTAATCAATAATTATTATAATCAATGTAAACTTTAACAAGTATCACGATTATAATTATAAAATTTAACTCAAATTTTAAGACAATATGCTTTACAGAAAAGTATGCTTCTCGTTGTCTCTTTCTTTCTGTTTGTGTGTATGTGTGAGATGGGAGAGAGAGTCTTTTGTTAATTCATAAACTCCATGTTAGATTATTATCTTTAAAAGCAGAAAAATCAGAGACAGCAGGTGTTGTAACTTCAAAATCTGGAACCTTCCGAGAAAACCTCCACCTTTTTCCAGGTCAGATTATTTCTTCCAATATTACGGCAATAATGATTGAATTGTGCATAGCATATACGTCATATTTTCTGACAAGTGCAACAAGAAAAAGAAAAGAACGTGTCTAGACGCTTATTTAGAAGCTCATCCTTTCCCTCTTTTTCGGTAAACGTGGACTGTAATTTGATGCCGAACAACAAGGAGATTCCCAATCCAAAGTAAACTCAGCCTAACTAAACTACCTGGATATTTTCTTGAAGAATGAGAAGTGACGGAAGAACGAAAAAAGCTCCCGCAACTAACTGACTGGTTAGCTATTTTCCCTTTGTGGTCTTTGGTTTCAACACCTAAAGGTGATGAGGTTAACCTTACTTGAACTATCATCCTTGTTTGATGTTCATGTTCTGATGGAGGCCTTTCCCTACGTAACCCTATCTTTTCCCTGTTCTCTCGCAAACGAAAGAGTTCATCATTGTGAAGCTTGAAAATTGTATCCGAGCGGTTCTGTCACTTTTTTAGTATTCATTGAAAAGAAACGGAAATGATAGTTACAAACTTTCAAAAAGAAAAATCGTTTATGGGAATCTATCATTATGAAGAAATTGGGTTGTACTTGTCAGTAGGAAGTTTATGTTATTTAAGCGTTGATGATAATTCCATACGTTGATCGGTATAAATTCCTGACCCTCAGAAAACAAATTGTTACTTTCATCCTGTGAACTAAAAGGCGAAGGTCGCTGTTTTGAGATTGCTATTGGATAAAAACGCAGGTTCGAATCCAGCTCGTGTTAGTTTGGTTTCTTTTTCTACGGTTTCTTTCAGTCACAAGAGGCGAATGCCACAGTGATGCTTGTAACAGGTCACTTTTGGTGACACTGTGACCTGGCCTGACCCGAATATAGCTGACCCGGTATTAAACTTGACCCGGTTTGGGAACTTATTGAACTAGAAACTTTCGGCGTCGTATTTTCGTGCTCTGGGGTGGGTGGGGTAATACCTGTTTCCGTTCTTTCCTGAAGGAAACACTGTTTAAACGGAATGAAATAATTAAAAAATCTGCTTTGCCATCCGTTTCACCTTATCAGACCGGGTCCCAAGCACAGACTCCGTGACTCGGTCCAAAACTTGACACGATCGACCCACTTAAAAAGTCCTGGATGGGCAGACAGACAGACTCAGAAATTAGGGATTTTATATTTTTGTAGATAGATAAATAGATTTGAATTCTAGAAAGAAAGTAATGGAAAACAATTTGATAAACTTCTTTCGCAAACAAATGGTTTTACCTCTTTGTCTACTACAACATTGAGTATTGTGTGATTAATAACGTTCACAAATCATCTCTCTATAGATTGATAAGGATCGTGGGTGGAATGTATAAGAATATATGCTTATATGGTATGCTCTTATAAACATGAGAAGATAGTTGAGTTGTCTCAAGATAACATCCTCTATGGGAATTTTCATTGTTCTAAGCTTCTGGCTATAAACACGAGGGTGCCACGCGAGTATTCTATATTCTTTATCTTCAATATAGTACCTAAGAAGCATATCATTGAAAGCTACTTAGTATTGTTATTTCGTTTTGCATATAAATCATAATAACTACTCATTACAATATATATTTCTTTATATTTATGTGTTTCATATGATAACAATATCTTCCATAAGTTTGTAATATATGAAATGTTAATTAGTAGGCCGACACTGGGAAAAAGACGTTCTTTTCGATTGAAAGTGGATAGGCTAGCTCGTAGTAGGCTGAAACGTACTTAAGTCGGAATCTCAATTCAGCCAAGTTTTTGTGTCATAGCACATGCCCCACCCCCCCCTCTTAAATATTTTTAAACTTTTTTTTTTTTTTTTTTTTTTTTTTTTTTTTTT
>JAGDQP010010742.1:28233-38377 GCA_022664845.1 Lepisma saccharinum
AAACTCGTTAAGAAAAGGTTACCAGCCGAGGTTAGGAATGATTAGAAATGAACGTGGAGATCTTCAGGCGGATCCGACTAAAATTGTCGATGTGTGGAAAAGTTATTTCGACAAACTTCTTAATGTACACAGCGGGGAACAAACAGAGGAATTTGAAATCCATACCGCAGAACCGTGGATTCCCGAACCTAGCGAGATCGAGATCGAAATGTCGGTTAAGAAATTGAAAAATTTCAAATCACCAGGAATAGACAATATTCCAGCCGAATTAATTAAAACAGGAGGAACGGCACTAACCAAGGAACTACATAAATTGATAAGTGCTATATGGAGAAAGGAGGAGCTCCCAAAGGAATGGAAAACATCAATAATTGTTCCGATTTACAAAAAAGGCGATAAGTCGGAATGCAATAATTACCGCGGAATCTCGTTACTTCCAACTTGTTACAAGGTATTAAGTAATATTCTGTTAACACGCCTAAATGTATACGTAGATGAAATAATTGGAGATCACCAATGTGGATTTAGAAGAAATAGATCCACGTTGGACCAGATTTTTGCTTTGAGACAAATTTTGGAGAAGAAATGGGAATACAATGGGACGGTTCATCAGCTATTCATTGATTTTAAGAAAGCATATGATTCTATCAAAAGGGAAAAGTTATACAGTATCCTGATACGATTTGGAATACCGAAAAAATTGGTCCAACTAGTGAAGATGTGTCTCAGCGACCCCATAAGCAGAGTACGGATAGGTAATAATATGTCAGATAGTTTCAAGATTCGCAACGGATTGAAACAAGGCGATGCCTTGTCACCACTACTGTTTAACTTCGCGTTAGAATATGCGATTTTAAAAATTAAAGGGGACAAAAAGGGACTGTCATTGAATGGTTTGAATCAACTGTTTGTATACGCGGATGATGTAGATTTAATAGGGGACGATATAGATGCACTACAAAGCAACACCGATGTCTTAGTAGAAGCGTGCGATGAGATAGGTCTACAGGTAAATATAGATAAAACAAAATACATGGTAACAAGCCGAAGCACAGGGAATGAAGGAATTAAAAACATAAGAATTAGGGATGAGGTCATAGAGAAAGTAAACAAATTTAAATACTTGGGAGCATACGTAACAAGCAAAAATGAGGTCACGGAAGAAATAAAAAGTCGCTTAGTATCGGGGAACGCATGTTTCTACTCAGTCCAAAAACTTCTAGCATCGCGATTAATATCAAGGAAATTAAAATTAAAAATATACAGAACGGTTACTCTGCCGGTAATTCTCTACGGTTGCGAAAGTTGGAGTACGACCCTAGCAGATGAACATAAATTACGTGTATTTGAAAATAAGGTTTTGAGAAAGATATATGGGCCAAAACGGGACGAGATGACTGGAGAGTGGAGGAGACTGCATAATGAAGAACTCCACGGACTGTACGATTCACCAGATGTTGTAAAAATAATGAAATCGAGACGACTAAGGTGGGCAGGGCATGTAGCTCGGATGGGGAAAAAACGAAGATTATATTCAATCCTGGTTGGAAGGCCCGATGGAAAGAGGCCATTGGGAAGACCGAGACGTCGTTGGGAGGACAATATTAGAAGAGATCTTCGAGAAGTAGGTGTTCGTGACGAAAACTGGCTTGATACTGCCCAGGATAGAATCCAATGGCGAACGTTTGTTACTGCGGCGATGAACTTGCGAGTTCCATAAGCCATAGAGTTAGTTAGTTAGTTAGTTGAGAGAGCTTCATTGTTATAGGTCTTGACATTCACAACAACAATCAAGCGATTTCAACAATGAAGAAAAACGAAAATAAAAAATCACATTGATCGAACTCTTGAATTGGTTATGAACTTTCTTCTCTGAAGTGAAAACTCTCTAGGCTTGAATTTGTAGGAGCAGCATTGAAATTTAGGACAACGATAGCAATACATTAAACATATATGGAGGTAGTGCTGCCCTCTTTTGTTGGAGAGCTTTGCTTTACATTAACCTTAATCCAATAGATCCACAATTTTCTTAAGAACAATCCAATAGATCCATCTTTCATCATGTTTGTCTTGTCTCCAAACCAACCAATTTTGAATTCAAAACATTGACTCTTTGTCAAAAGGTGGAAGTTAGTTTTAAATTGAAAAGAATTCAAAGAGACAATCTAAAATTTACAGTTTTCTTAAAAGCTGCAGTTTGGAAGAAAATAACATTCAAAATGTACAATACCTATAATGCTTGGTTTTAATTTTCTATTGATATTTACTGTACTGGACTTTAAATTTTAATTTTTGAATAATTCTAATTTCTGTTATTGTCCACTCAGCTTCGAATTATCCCAATTTCATGGCCATATTTTCCTTATTTTCTATATTTATCTTTTGCTAGTATATTTTCATTTAGACAACAATTATCTATTAATACATAGTTTGGATGAACCCATATTATAGTTATCTAAATATTAAGTATTTTGTAGAATACAACATCTACGCACAACAATTGTATCCAATACAACCTTCATGTTTCATATCTTTGTTTTGATAATCCCGTCGACAACCCAATAAGCACCCTATTCACTTAGCAACCACAAATTATTTCTCTTTCCAGTTCTATCAACATCACGGTTTGGGGATGTAGGCAGAGCAGAGGGTATGGGAAGAAATTAAGTCAGAACTTTGTTTGAAGGTACTATTCCACGAGTGACATAGAAAAAACTGATGGAAAATGGGGATCCTTTGTTGTTGTTGTTATTTTATATATGAGTCAGTCTAGTAGCTTTGGACTTCGGCCTGTCATGATTCGCCTTTAGCTGTTAAAATCCACACACATGCCCCTGCCGGGACCCCAACCCGGGATCTTCGAGCCGATGGCCGGCCGGTGAGGATCCTTTGTATTTCGTCGTTTGTTCTTTTTGGAATGCCTAAGAATTATTTTGATGGTTCGTTGATTAGATCACACAATGTTGGAAGTACAAGTTCGTAGAACGTGAACGTCGCCATATTCAGTCTCTACAATGCTTCCAACGCGAGAAGGCGCCACGGGCTTTCTACGAGTCGCACAGTGCTGTTATCCTCTTCTTCACCCTACCTTAAGGAATGACTGTGTCTTCTAAAGCAGCTCCCACATTTATATCTGTTTCCATTCCTAAAAGAAAACGTAGTCGGAACTTATACCTAGTAATTTCACGGACCGGTCAGAGCTGAAACTGAATCGCTTTTGGTGACCTGGCCTGACCCAAATATAGGTAACCGGTGACCCAGTCCTAAACTTGACCCGATCTGCGAACTATAATAAACTGGAAGAAAATAATTATAAACTTTGGTTTACTTTCCGGGTCAAGCATAGACCCGGCGACCAGTTTCAGCTCTGGTACCGTTTATCGAGCCTGCGATTGAAAACCTCTGCTTTAGTTTTGTTTATAAGTTTACAGTTCATACTTTGAAGCTGTACTTTCGCAAAGAAGCAATACCAATGTCCATCAAATATGACAGCAGCAGCGTGCTAGTGATGCTTTGGATAACGCTGGAACTTGTTAACACTATTTTTAGTGAGTCTTTCTACCTACCCCTCCTGAACTGTCTCACTCATTTTTATATACTTCCTTCCTTCTCTCACTTTCTTTTACGTAAGGCACTTGAGAAATGGGTTAGATAAATAAACACAGACAGTCTTGGGGAATAAAAATCCGTAACAGCATATGTAATTTGCGAAAAAATTAAAGGTTATTCTGTACCATAAACTAGTCACTATGTTCGATTCTTTTTCTCTTTCTTTTGCTCTTTTTTCTTTCTTTTAAATCATTCGTATAACCAGACAACAGACTCATTGATTTATCACATGAGAAATGATCTCTAGTAGTTCCTCTTCTGATGATATACTGGAAAACCGCATGCTTCCGTTTGTATGTTCTTTTTGTCCAACCACATGAATATGACAGCCTTCAGTTGTTTTTTTTTTCTTCAGTGAGGGGCTCAGAAGTAAATGTATGCAACTGACATTGATTTTTTTTTAAACTTCATTTTATTTACAACTAACACAAAATATATTAATATTTTGAGCCACGTCCATGGTACAGTCATTAAGTTCGTAGACTGGCCTCATAGTATCATCGTGGTGCACTACAGTGAATAGGTTGCGCAACGGTGCTGTGTCAATTTTCTCGTCCTAGCCAGAGACAGTTGCGTACATATTATATAAGCTAAAATACGGTCTCTGTTGTAAATGGTAGCTGAATGGGAGTGGTGGAACTCGAGAATGTCGCAGTTTGAGAAACGATCAAACTTCAAATTTTGCCCAAAATTACGTAAAGCTGCTAGCGAAACGCTTAAGATGATCAAGCAAGTGAACGGCGAAGAAATCGCAGCGCAGTGTTTAAGTGTTACCAGCGTTTTGCGCTGGAGAGAGACGGTTTGGAATATGATATACTTCCAAACTCAACGCAAGTTTTAATGTTTATGAGTTTCAATCGCTCCTAATCAGCATGTGGAACCGCTGCCACAGTATGGATTACCTATGATAGGCGTCTTGCCAAATGCATGTCCATTATGTGAAAGACTTGTCTGCATAGGGTGCACAAGTCACATTTGCACTCGATAGAACTCATCTGATAAATTTGCCATCGGGGATAAAACCCGAGATTCTTTTAATGAGACAAACGTTAACAACTCATTCAGCAAAATAAAAAAAAAAGAATATATATACACGTAAAAATGGACGGCGAGGAAAACTATCTTTGCTTAAAAAACAAACACATAAAAAAACTAACGAACCGTACAAACCAAGTCATTTCTGACCTTAAGGCTATAGCTTCCACATTCTTCTGCTTTCCTTCTTTTGTTTTTTCTTAATAACCACACGAGACTATGCATATTCATGTAGGTGTACGCTTCCCTTCTCGCTCCTTAAATAACTCTTCTCAGTCATTCTCACACCCTCTAGAGAGAAAAGAAACCGCACCCACCCTTCGTCAACTAGCTCTAACCTCTACATCCTTGCAAGTTATGAAAAAATTCACGGGAATTGAGAATGTAGACAAAAGAATCTACGAATTTCATATAATGTCTATTTCCAATCGAATAAAGGAAAGCAATCAGCTTCACAACGGTAGATACATGCAAATACTGTACAGTATATATCCTTCTGAACATATTTGGATTTTTCCCCCAAATCCAAATGCTACTTTTTCTGTGTCAACATGTATACATAAATATGCCGATAGCTCAGAGTTTTTTTTTTTTTAACCAATTTGGGAGAGGATTGATTGATTGAATTCTCATTAACGTTTTAAATGAGCTAGTGAGCTTCTGAATACAGGTTTCTTTTTGCTAAAGTTGGCTGCGAACCACTGCGTTCAAGAAACCCCAGCGAGAATTGAACCCATGACCACGCGCAAAAAAAGCGAGCGCACTAACCTCTTGGTTACCCCGAGATCACTTCGGAAAGGAGTAGAGAACGTTAGAAAATGTCCGTAATGCTCCATTAAGAGTACTTTCGTCCATAAAGGCGGGCGCAGTGGCCAAAACTCTAATTCAATCATAACACTAAGTAATGACAGTGTGTTCTAACAAGTCTGCATACACCTGCTTATTTCTAAAACGTTTAAGGGAATGGAAAACAAATACACATTAATGAATTCTGGCTGGAAGACAATCTGTTGGAGAGTACGTTCTTCATGTACGCTATCTTGAAGCCCGCCATATTGAACCTCGATCGAGTTTCTTTTTAATAGAAAAGCGGGGAGGAGTCGTGTAATATCGACGGTGGAAAGTGAAAAAGGAATAAGCACCAAATCATCGTTTTTCAGGAAAAACAGAAGAACGTCTTCAAATTCTATGTTACTTAACACTTGTGTCAACTGTTTTCTTGCATTTATTTCCCATAAAGAGAAGATACACATAATTATGCCATTTACACTGATCGACAAAGCAGACTATTCATCACAGAATAGTGAGAGAATTTCTAATTCACAAAATTGATACTTATGCCCTTTTCCTATCGACCGTCGATATATGTAGTAAAAAAAAATCGACGATAAGAAAAGTTGAACCAAAAGAAAAAATATATAATAAAATACAGTGATAGAATGTGAGTTTCCGTTAATATGCACATTCTGGATTGATCTCTGCTTTCTGTTTTGTAGTTGATTCTGGAACAGAGATGGTTCAGAGCTCTTATTGTTACACACAACGAAAACAAACTGAGAGGTCGTAGCTCAGTAATTAGAGCACTGCCATTGCATTCGGAAGATTCTGAAATAAGTCCAAGAGGCTGTCGATCCTGACTGAGAGTTTGCCAGGGTTTTTCTTCACCTGGTAAATGCTGGCTGGGATGGTACCTTCAAACCAGACCCTGGTTGATTTCCTTCTCCTACACTACACTGGCCGGAGACAAAGTTGCCTAAAAGCAATAAATAAAATTCAATTCAGTTACAATAAAAAAAAGATTTAAGTAGAGAAGTAAGTTCGGATGGTCCTTTTAGGGTTACAATTCTGGTTGACCTACAAAATTTTCAAATGTGCCCTTCAATTGTTTCCTTTAGTAAGCCATGGAACCGTTTAAGTCCTGTATTCTTGTATTTTCTAACAAGAACACTCGCCAGGTGTCAGAGCCCGATTTTGATGAAAATTCGTATGTAGGTACAGTGCCTATGTAAACCTTCACAGCCAAAATTATAGGTGCTGCCGTCAACAAATAACGACAGGGGAACCCGAGAAAGATAGAAAGTATAGAGCAAGTAAAGAATAGTAGTACGTTAAAGGGAACGCTGAGGCTTAGCACATTCTTTATTTTGGCAGAATCAGCGCAGTTCTTCTAATCAATCAGTTTAGAACTCAATAAAGGTTCATAATACACCAATATGTATCCCTAGTAGCACACATACGTTGTAAATACGTGGATTAAACGTTAGTACCGAAACGTAATTTTAACGTTGTAAATGTACCAAAATGTCCGCCATTCAGCGTGTTTATTCGACGTTGAAGACGTAAAAAGAAGTCTTCAATGCAGTCACCACAAATCCAGACGGTCGTTTCACCATCATGTAATAATAAGAATAAAGAATACTTTCCTTCCTTCTTTGTTATGTGCATTTTCTCTTCTTTAACGCTTTGACCATCGCTGCACTATTAAATTTATACTTCTCAATAAGGGTAATATGACGTCCAAGAACGCATATAAAGAGAAATCTATGTCATAGTTGAAAATGAAAGTTGAAAACACTTCATATTAACGCCTTATTAACTAAATTAAATGTTCGTTGAAATATAGTTTAAAATTCAATCTATTTTCAACATGCAAATGATAACATGAGTAACGTAATTAATTTTATTCTATTCGCTTTAAGCATATTTTTTATGCAATTAACTTGGAAAGATAATCTAGGGCACAGTTCAATATAATAGTTAAAAACACGTCATATTAGTGTCCTATTAACGAAATCAAATTTTCGCTGGAATATAGATTAAAATTCAACGTGTTTTCAACATGTCAAAGAGGACACTAAATTCAATTAGCTTTTAATTTCAATTGTTATTCCGTTAAATTAGAAAGAATCCCATGAAACTAAATCTACACCATAGTTGAAAATAACAGTTGACTGCACGTTGAACTAACATCTTATCATCAATATCAAGTCTATGTTGAAATATAATTTAAAATGAAACGTACTTTTTCAACTTACAACAATTAATCAACGAAATAAACCAAAAATCAATGTTTAAAACACATTTGTGTGCTATTGGTGTATAATAGCAAACATAAGATAAGGCAAGGTAAAGTAATTTCACAGTATTTTGAACAAAACGTAATATATTATTTCTTTCACGATGCACTGATCTCGTCACTCAACAAGAGCATAACTTGGAACAATATGTCACCTCATCGGCTGAGCCAAACGTGAAACCCTACAGCCCTAGGTTTCTTGGCAACATAATACTGCAAAATTACCTATATAGTGTCAATTCATTAATTGTGTACAGATCCAGAAATAAGATATTCTATCTGATATCGAGCAGCTGGTAAATATTTTTAAAATTTATTATGATAGACCTTATCTAGAAAGAACAGAGCCGTTCCACCAAATATTCATATTTATTTTTCTCAATTCCTCATAATATAGTTATCTTTCATATAGTAATATCAATACACATTTCCATAATCTTCTGAGACCATTATCCACTGTAGATATATTTTTCAAAAGCTTTGCTATATCAAATCAAAGGTAACTACAATCAGAGGCGCCGGAACCTGGGGGCTGAGACCTCTTGAGCCCCACAATACTTCACTTATATTTTCTATGTTCTTATTTCTACAAATTGTTCTTCATGCCTAGTTTTTGAAAACTCGAACTTTTTTTTTTTAAAGATATTTTTTAAAAACTTTCCCACAGTAATTGTAGATTAAGTATTTCTATTCCTGTTGCACAAAGATGTTTTTCTGTCTTATACAGTGTGACGCAGAGAACAGATTGGTCTCTCTTCTCTGGTGGCGATGACGATTGTTGTTGTCAGTGGGTCATCTGTTGTTGTGTTGTAGTTTGTTTTATGATGCTCGCAGTTATGGAGTAGAGCGTGGTCGTAGGGGTGAGGACAACGGATCTTGCCGCTTCCTGTCCTGCCATCAGTAAAACTGCGAAAAGCACTGATATCACTACACTCGCAAATACCACACGTGCAAAAAAAATTTTTATCCTTCTGACAAAAATAAGGGAATAACGCTCACTACGTTGTCAGTTAGTTGTTCATTGTTTTGTTTTTGTCCATTGAGGTTCGTGTTTGGAATGTCGTATGCGAGCGAAGCCTGTAAAATTATCAGGAATGTGGTCGATTTCTTTGACCCAGAGAAAGAGACTAGATCCTGGTTGATCCCTCTGTCTCCTTCATGTGTTTAGATAGTATATTCAACTGCAGTAATTTTTTTTTTCGGAAAGCGCCGGATTGGCGTTCCGACAATTTTTCTATTTAGAAATTCGAAATGATATATAAAAAAAGTAGTTTCTATTAGTCTGTCAACAGTTCATGCTAGTAAGTTTAATCCTCAAGCAGAAGGAAACAGATTGCCTAAATCTGTTTTGTGAACGTCTGTAGAATTTTAAATTGGAGCCTGCGAATAAGAGTTCAATCACCCTTTTTATCAAAAAAAAGAAGAAGAAGAACAAGACTGCGTACGAATGTTCAAAATTAATTCGTGTGTAATATCAGGACTTTCATAATTATATTCTTTCGTTAAATAGGTTATTGGAGTGGCCGCAGCGGAGTTAGTATAGCCTTGACTTCGAATTTGAAAGGTCCTGGGATCGATCGGAGCGACCGGCCATCCTGACAGGTATTTCCTTAGTTATCCCAGGCAAATGCCGATATGGTACCTTAAAAGTAAGCCCATGGCTACTTCCTTCCCCAACCGTACCCGACCTGAGATACATTTGCCTAAAACCCAAAAATAAAATTGAAATTTCCCACTGTCAAGGGCCATCCATTCATAATTGCGCCTAATAAACTATCAAGAGTCTATGAAAGGGTTGGTCAAAGTAATTCATATACAGTATGTAAAGTATATTGATGTGTTCGTTTGTTCAATAGGTAGTTCATTCACTCATTTGTCCATGTAATCGAGTGTAGTTTATGTATCTCCTGCATCATTCGATGGTGTTCTGCAAAAGGGGACTCTCTTTTTTTTCGTAAATGAGATTTGGATATAATTTTGCTCAAAATAATCTGAGAAATTGAATTGAATAGGACTATATCGAGTTCCGATTAGTATTGAAGTTAACGGTGTATTAAAAGTTCTTATAGGCAGGTTAATTGCTTTTACATTGTTTATACTCCCTCCTGAGAAATCAAAATGTTTCTGGCAAGGTCTTTTTTTTTTTTTTTTTTTTTTTTTTTGCAAAATCCCATTTAAGACATTCATATATACATTTATGAAGAATCACTAGGGAGGCACGCAGGTTCGAATTCTACCACTGATCCGCCCATAAAATTCTTTTTATCTTATCTACCACTGATCGACCTGATTGGAGTTTCCAGTGCTCTCACCAGACAAATGAGAGGATGGTATCTAGATAGAAGCCCTGGCCCGGAAAGAATGTTCTTCAATTCCAATCCCCTTCCCCGGAAGAATGTTCATTCTGATTGACTTTTTAGTACT
>JAGDQP010010742.1:38477-52854 GCA_022664845.1 Lepisma saccharinum
AACGGTTTAGAAAGAGATCGCACAGTGATTTTATAAAAGAAGAATGGCTTGTTAAAGACTTAATATCAATACCCAATTTCTTAAAGAATTGCTCTCCTCTACGAGTAATCTTCTGAAATAAAACAATATTATGGATCAGAATCTGATAAGGAAATTTCATTCTGGTGTTAGGTTTATTCTTAGAGGCCCGGGCCAAATATGCCTAAAGACCATTCAAAAACAAACGTAATTGAATAACTTTTTAAAAAAAACATGGGATGTCATTAATTCAAGAATACGAATTCATTCACTAATAAATATGCTTTACTTTCGAAAAGTCTCGTCGTACCAATTGCAATTGCAACGTGGCAACGCATCGCAAGTTCAAGATGCAGTTGTCTGTCACCAAACTACCATTCCTTCCTCTCAATAAAATTTTGACCTCAAATGACCAAAATACAGAAACTTCCGACTTTGATCACGTTGTCAGCCAAACACACGGGAGGCCTAATGTGTTTGTTGCACGGTTGATTGACTTAAATCAAAGTGATTTAAATCAGATGATTTTTTTTTTTAATTAGAGATTTAAACTTTTTTTTTTTTTTAGTGAAATAAAGTACAGTATTTTTAATCATTCTGTGGTTTGAATCATATGTAAGCTTGAAATTCACCTTTCAGTTCCTATGTGGTGGTAAACTGTTTTCTTTTAATGATGTAAACCCAAACCCAAGCCAGGAGACATCGGCCCGACGTCGGCATTTGGTCGGCGAAGGTCGTCTGACGAGCGAGCCGACGTCGGGTTTTGAAAAATCCCGACGAAGAGCCGACGTCGGCGAGTGGGTTTTGGACGGGGCTACGCCTCTATGCCGACCCCGACGGCGGCCCGGAAGATGGCTCGACGACCCCGACGGTGTCCCGGAAAACGGCCCGACGACCAATCGCCACCTATGGATCGCGCCGACCATTCCGTGACTACTAGTTTGTCGGGCCGCCGTCGGGGTCGGCATTTGGCTTGCTGGGATAGACTATTGGTACAACATATTAAGTAGTGCAGTAGAGTAGTGAGTTATTTTCCCTTTAAGCTCTCATCTGTAAAATTTCATTTTAATCTACAACTCGATTACTGAGCCACCCCCCAGTGTTTTCGTCACGTCGGCGCCACTGACTACTATATTCAATTTCAATCAACCATAGACACTCATAAACACAGAAACATATGAATTACAAAACTTCATAAACAAAGTTCATCGTATTCGTTATTTTTCGTCATATTTGCTTCTTTGAAAATATAGGTTCAGATCTCTCAATTACATGTTTCATAAATTACCCATACAGAAAAATTACGGTACCTTACTCTAACCCTACAATATCTAAAAAAGAATAAAATAAGAATTATAAATCAAAATAATGGAAAAGAAGGTACTCGTTGGACATTTTTTTAAATAATTGTAAGAATATTACTTACTTACTCTATGGCTTACGGAACTCGCAAGTTCATAGCCATAGTAACAAACATTCGCCATCCTGGGCAAGATCAAGCTAGTTTTCATCACAGACACCTACTTCTAGAAGATCGCTTTTAATGTTGTCCTCCCAACGTCGTCTCGGTCTTCCCAACGATCTTTTTTCCTCCAGCTTTCCAATCAAGATGGAATATAATCTTCGTTTTTCACCCATCCGAGCTACATGGCCTGCCCATCTTAGTCGTTGTGATTTTATTATTCTTACAACATCAGGTGAGTCGTACAGTCCGTGAAGTTCTTCATTATGCAGTCTCCTTCATTCTCCAGTCATCTCGTCCCGTCTCGGCCCGTATATCTTTCTCAAGACCTTATTTTGTAAGAACATACACTGTAAAAATACATTTATTTTAAACATAGGGTCTAAAAATTGTCTTAAATTTTGGCGGATTGTTCATCGCCGCCATTGGTATTGAAAGTTTTTGTCAACTTTCGACATCAAATTTATCTTCCACTCTGTGGAGAGAAATTTTGAAACACGTCTTCAGTTGTCTTGGCGATTTTTCTATGTAAATTAACTGTCTTACAGTTGGAAATGTACCTTTTTTTTAAATTTTACTATTAAATATTTAAAAATATTTGAAAGTATTATTTTTATCAAGAGATAGCAAGTAATCAGAATCTAAAACACGAAGGTGATCTCCGAGCAAGGTTCTAGCAAGGCTCTAGTTCAATTTAATCAAATAAAGTAATCTATAATGTGATTTCCTAACCTTTGCTGGTACCCACGTAGAAGTTCACAGATCACAGCTGTTACAGTTCACAGTTCACAGCTGTTACAAAGCCGGATGTAACATATTCGAGAATAAGATTGACAAACATCCCTAAATCCAGAACTGGCGCCATCAATGATCTCGGTGGTGTTGAATTCGTATCAGAAACACATCCACAACGTGGTATAAGTCGTGAATGGTTTGGTTTTTCAGTTTGCGATGTCATACTGAACAGGCAGACACACAGATATTAACGCTTCCTATAAATACAGACTATTTCTAGAAAGTTACGTCATTGGTGTTATTTATTTTCACCTGTTCCAACTACTATTGGAGACGAACCATATAGATAAACTAAAAACAAGCTTTACCAAAGAGGAGTACGTTTCATTTACAATCTGAAAGTATTAAGAATGCCTTCCAAGAGAAAAAAAGGCGTTACAAATTGCGTGCATCAACTAGTGTGTGCAGCACATTAAGATATTTTTCTCTATTCCAGCGCGTGACTTGTAGAATATCTGTGAACTTTCGTAAATAAATTGGTTGTCAGCTGCTAAGAGCTGTCAAGAAATAGCGCTGCTTCTCATATGATCATTATTAACTTGAAACTTTATCTCTTTTAAGTCTCTTTATTCGCTGGGATAACTCCTTTGCATATGTGTTCATACAGAGGGAGTCAACGGGATGAGACCAGCAGGAAAAGAGTAATCGTTGCTGGATCACTGTATACAGTCTACTTTTTCTCTCATACAAATGATATTTGTCAAGATAAATTTGAGCTTCTTTATCACTGGTTCAGGGACATGAATATGCCATTTAAGTTATCTAAAAGTGTCAGAATGCTATTCCACCCTTCTAAACGTATAAATTTTGGTATGCTTATAGAATTTAATTCTCCCTGTGTGGTTTCTTCGGAAAGCTAACTTTCCCTCATTTCTTTTATATGTTTCTTCACCAAATAAATGCTTTCTGATTAGATGCAAAAACAAAGTTTTGCGCTCGTACCGGGAAAATAACTCAAGCCCGAAACTAAGTCACAGTGGTCATCTAATCATCTAGCCTGAAGTTTTCGATGATTTTTTCCTCAGATCAGTCAGGAAAATAAAGATTTATATTTAGAATAATGGAGCTGCCACTATCTTGCCTACCCTTGTCATTGTATAAAATTATGCTCGCCAAACCACGCACTGTTGGGACGGAGACAAATGGATGCATGTCGTAGATGCCAGCATAAGCCCAGAAATGTACATTAAATAAATAAATAAACCCGTAAATGGTGAGACTTAATTCTTCTCATGTATTTGGTGTGAGTGGTCATGGTGACCGTATGTAATTTTAAGTGACCATAGCTTGGTTACAAATATAAAATTAATATCAAAATCAACTTGTTTGTCTTCTGCGAGAAATGAATCTTACGAAGAGTAAAAAAATCATATTTGAAAAACTTTATTATAGTATTTTATGGTTCTCTCTCAAAACTCGTTGTTTCATTATTTGTTTGTTGCATTTTGCGAAGTTATTATTTGACATAAGTATACCCTAGACAATTGTAATACTGCATTGTTTTGAACGAATGTGTTTAATGTTTTGAACTAAATAATTAAATGCACTGAAAATATATTTTCACTTTGTTTGGTTGGTTCTATATTCAATATAGGTATTCGTTCAAATGCATTTTTTAATTTGCTTATATAAACTTCTTTAATGTTTAAAGAAGTGTTTAAACTTTAAACTTCTTTAATGTTAATTCAGACGATGTCCCCTTAAAACTGGCTTTTTATTCATATCTAATTTCTTGTTATTCTTTTAACTTTGATTTCAGTCCGATACCATTCTTGCCTAAATGTTTATTAAAATCCCAGTATTTGCTTTAAAAGTAAAATCTTAAAACAAGGTTTCAACTGAAAATATTTAATGGGTTTTAGTATTATTAATACAAATGATCGGCTGTTAGCGCTTGAGATAAATGTTTATTCATAGTAGGAAGGCTACACTATGCTCCTTTCAAAGACATTTCATGCACTATTTTCGAAGGTGTATGGATAAAACGACCGAACACTTTGGCAATAATAAGGGAGGGAGGATAGACATGGCTTGAAACTGATATATCTAATTCTCCGCTATTCACTTACGATGGCCGTAATGATGCAATGAAAGGAAAGAAGAGTAAAGCAAATTTAAGATTGCACTAGACAATAAGTTATATCCTTTTGAAAATACAGCAAGTTAAAACAGCACGTAAAAGTACACAAGCTTCATGAAACCTATTTAAGATATTGATAAAGATCATACAAGCTAATAGGATGACGTGAACAAGCACCATTAACGAACGTTGCAATCTATTGGGGGCATTAATCCCATATATAGAGTACGACTTTGTGTATGGGAGGAAGATTAAGTGGTGGGGAGGGGCAGGAAATAGAAAGGAAAATCATTTGGCTTTATTTGTATTCTTTGATTGTCCAGAAAGTATAATACAAATAGAAATAAAACAAAAATATATAAATTTAACATCCATCAAATTAAGATTCAATGCCTTCCTCGATTCCCTGTTTTCTTGCTTTCTCTCTCTCTTTCTCTCTCCCGCGCACACGCACACATAGACAAGCAACTCCCAATTTAATCATATCGTAAGGTCATACAGGTATACTATATACACAAGTGATTTTTCCTCATTTGTTAAACAAGGTGTACCGACGCCACTGTTCCCTGGGCGTTGTCCCCATAATTTCGACTTCTTTGAATTCGAGACGAAATGACCTTGAAGTCAATTTTCTTTTACCCTGTATCAAGCCATTAAGAAGACAATGGTCCACTCTTAGCTTCATGTGTCTCACATTCATAATTTAATACCTTGCTCTAAAGGAAATAAAACAAGAAAAAAAACTTAAGAAAAAAAGACAGCCTGCACCAATATTTCTCTTTCACTGTTGCACTATAATTATGCATTTTTGTGAGCTGCAAAAAGAAATTAGCTTCAAAAATGATAATGATTATAATGATAATGGAACAGGCTACTTTTAGGTGTCCAGTATTATATTGTCCTTGGTTGACCTCTGTTATTAATCATTTAATGATTTGATTATCTGAAGATAATGACTCCTCTGCGTTTTTTCCCTCAGTTCTCTTATTCTTTGGTTTCTACTTTGTCATATCTTCTGTTTGGTGTTTAACTTTCTTAGAATACTTTCTCATCCGTGAGACAAATTTCTCCCTAATTATTTCCAATAAGATTCTTCTACAGTTTTATTTTTATAGTTTGAAGAGGAGAAAAAGAGTAAATGAAGCAGAAGAGATTGGATAGGCACCAACAGGGATAGCAAGAATTTATCCCCCGTAACACTCCTATTACATGCTGAAAGCATCTTTTGTACATGTGAAACGAGTCAGTCTTCTAAGATTTCTTCTCTACTATACAATACTGGGGGAATCATGTCTGACCATACTATACAGTTACACATTAGCTATACAAATATTGTTAGAAATTGACGATGTTTTATTGCTGTTGTGACCATATGTATTGCTAGAAGGCCTCCCGACAGAGCGTAATCTAACACAACATAACATTGCAAGAAAATACAAATGTCTTGTTGGCGAAGTTTGGTTTCGCTATTAGTATACGACTATTACATTATACACCTTGGGGGTATAAATTTTAGCAAATACAGGGTAAGTCAAAATGATGTACCCGATTTCATAAATTTATTTTGTGAAATATAATGAACATATCTGAATGTAATACATGTGGTAAGAAGGGTAACTCTCAAAGTTTTTTTCAGTCACATCACAAGTGCTCTATGTGAGCATCTCACGTAACACGACACACATCAAGCCGATAGTCTATCTCCTGCCAAACCTTGTGTAGTGTGTCACGGTCAATCTCTGCAATGGCTGCTGTGATGCGGGCGCGAAGGTCACCCAATGTTGTTGGAAGTGGTAATACGTAAACACGATCCTTTATGAAACCCCACAAAAAGAAATCACACGGGGTCAGATCGGGGGAACGAGGTGGCCAACGAATGAGAACTCGATCCTCCTGAGATGCACGGCCTATCCAGCGCTGTGGCAATGCCTCATTGAGATGATCCCGAACGCTGCCATGGTAATGCGGAGGGGCACCATCCAATTGAAGAATGAATTCTGCACTATCCTCTTCGAGCTGTGGAAGGAGCCATTGTTGCAGCATATCAAGAAAAACATGTCCTGTCACAGTAGGTTCAAGGAAGAAAAAGGGCCCATAAATCTTTTCAGGGGAAATGGCACAAAACACATTCACCTTGGGTGAATCGCGTTGGTGTTCCACAACAGCGTGGGGATTATCAGTTCCCCAGATCCTTACGTTGTGTCTATTCACATTCCCAGAAAGGTGAAACACCACTTCATCACTGTAACGTAACCTTTCGGCGAACACATCCTCTTCCATTAACGTGAGAAAATCAGCACAGAAAGACGCTCGAGCAGCATAATCAGTGTCTCTTAAGGCTTGTAGCAGTTGCAAGCGATAGGATTTCATTTGTAAACATTTCCGCAGAATTCGCCATACAGTTTTCTGTGGCATTTCAAGTTCCCTCGCTGCCCGGTAGGTAGACTTCTGTGGACTCCGCACAAAACTGGCGCGAACACGTTCCACTGTCTCTTCCTCAGCTGAAGGACGGCCAGTCGATTTTCGCTTACAGATGCAGCCCGTATCTCTGAATTTTTCATACCACGTACGAATGTTTTTTCCAGTAGGTGGGTCTCTGCCGTACTTGTTACGGAAATGCCGTTGAACACTCATCACAGAGTTGTTTACATGGTAATCCAGCACACAGAACGATTTCTGCTCTCCAGTCAGCGCCATTTTCGTTAACTGCTTCCAGCGCCGCGTAGCGGTAGACAATGCAACCACGCGGGACATAAACTAAACTCAACTAAACTATGAACTTTTGCCTTTCCTTGCGCGTAGCTCACATTAAGATATGTTCATTATATTTCACAAAATAAATTTATGAAATCGGGTCCATCATTTTGACTTACCCTGTACATTATGACTGAAACATCTTTCATTACATTCAAGAATGATACCATACGAATAAATCATTAGCAGTAATCGTTGATTAGAAAATCAGATTCCAGAATTATCACTATTCGTTTTGTCTGGCGTTGAGAATGCTATTGCAGCGCCATCTCTCGAGCACCGCTTAATCACATGAGCACAACATTACTACACATTGCGAAATTACTCCAAATTATGTAAAATTGTATAATATATTTATTCTTCGTAATCATAACAAGAATACTCATGTCATAATCTCACATGAGGTCATCTCACAAATTCGTCATCCTTAGCTACATTTTTCTAATTTCTCTCGATTCGAACTAACAATATGGCTTCCAACCACACAGAATCCCAGAAAAAATATTGTAATATTAACTATACTTTTGTCATTTTCTGCGCATGCACATCCAACAACCATACAGTATTATGATTCGAGCAGCAATATATATATATATATATATATTGTCAAACTTGTAAATAATGAAGGAATATGGTAAAATTAAGCATACGTATGATTTTCCCAGCAATATAAAATTTAACTATACTTGTTTAGGAATCCCAACTATACAACAATACGAGACATAGTCAACTTAGCACAAGAGTATCGTTACCGTAGCACAATTTTGGGTACGATAACTATAAAAATTAACAATACAATTTAGCAATGCAAGTATAGTTGAATTTACCAGGGCTTTTTTACAGTGATAAGTTACACTGTAAAAAGTACGCACTTGTTCCCTAACGGCACACACACCTTTCAGAAACGTTTCAGTTACGGAACTTTGTAACATTGGTAATATAACAGTTACATTACATTACGTAGCAATAATGATTCAGATTAGTTTCTGCTACGTGGAGAGGTCCTCTACAGAAACATTCCAGTATATTACAATGTAATGTAGCTGAGACATTACAGTGTAATATACACTGAGACATTACGTATGAGATGTACATATTTATTTCATTGAAATGATAATGAAAGGTGGTATTTATTCAAGAGGGTATTTTTAAAATCAGTTTAGAACTAAACGATTCCAAAATGGAAGATGGGCAGAGTATAGAGAAAATGCAGCCTACATGTATATTTGTAGAAGCTAAGTCAAACTTCCATCCAACCGATTTAAGTACAAGGGTGTACTGTTGAGTTAGTATAATCGTTTATTACTAGAGTGTCAGTAATTCTTTATATTAGCTACTTCTGTTATAACATGCCATTGAATGTACTTCCAGCGTTCTCATTTGCGTTATTTCGCATAGTTCTAGAACACTGGACCACCTGGGTGCGATATGAGGGTTAGAAAAATGCTATTCTATTTCATTCATCATGTACTAACATGACTAATGTACCCTAACCTTTAGTAGAAAATCAAAAGTAAACACAAAATACGCTATTTTCCAATATATATATATATATATATATATATATATATCATATTCAGCCGTTTTCTATCCACTGCTGGATGAAGGCCTCCCCCTTTTCTTTCCACATATCTCGGTCTGAAGCTATCCTCATCCATGTAGCTCCTGAAAAACGCTTGATTTCATCTACCCACCTTACATTTGGACGTCTTCTCGGTCGTTTCTTTTCTCTCGGAGTCCACTGTAGTATACATTTGTCGTCCACCTTCTATCTGTTCGTCTAGCTATGTGACCGGCCCATCTCCACTTCATCTTCTTCGCAGTCTTGATTACATCCTCTACCTTTGTGCGCGAATCCATTCATTTCTCTTCCTGTCCCTCCTGGTTATTCCTAGCATGCACCTCTCCATTGCTCTTTGTGACTCTCAATCTTATATATATATATATATTCCCGATTTAGTACTGTGCCATTACTTCAGATGGATACAGTGCAGAATAGATCCAAATTCAATGGAATTTCAGGACCAGGACCAGGACCAGCATCCAGTTTCAGGACCCCATTCAGAAGGGAGTACATTGTGGGCCTTCGCATAAATTTTATTTTTGTCAGGTTTGATTCGCTAAGATAGCATAAATACCTTACATTTTATGTCAGAATTATTACCAATATCCAGATACGTCCTTGTATACATTAAAACACTAATTTTAATCTGTAGGACGGGTCAATCATCACCTACAAGCCTTCCCACATGATTCAAAGGTAGTGCCTCCTTACATTCGCATAAGCACTTGGTTTTCTATCATATTCTGCATTATACCCATCCAAAATAATGCAAATCACAACATTAAAACTATAATCAGTAATTCTTTATACTAGCTACTTCTGTTATATGGTGTTAAACGAACTTCCAATGCTGTTTTCATGGTTTTGGATGCCTAAAATCCAGAATATGATGCTAAATCAGGAAGGAGCATGAAACTCTTTAAAAGTTAATTTTTATATAAACCAGTCTAGTAACTTTGGACTTCGGCCCGTCACAATTTGCCCTTCAGCCATTAAATTCCACATCCATGCCCCTGCCGGGACTCGACCCCGGGCCCCTCGAGTCGTTGGCCTACTACCGTAGACCGCACGAATACCCGGTTCGCAGGGAGGAGCATGAGAACAAGGTCATGTTCAAGGGAATATGTCTGTTCCTGTACTCACAACTCCCCTTCATTTGGCATCACATTCTCCATTGTGTGTATCCGAAATAATGCAAATATATAACATTGGAAATAAATTCAATACCATAAGACTTTAATTTATGGCCCGCAGCTTCCGCCAGCTAATTTATCATATGTACCCTCTATCCTGCTCATTCTATTGTAAATAATTATCATATGCACTTCTATGAACACATAGCGACAGTCGGCAATCCAAAAAGTGTTAAGAAAAACCACGTATCATTAATATTTCGTTAAGTACACGATCGAGTTGATCAACACGTCAAACACGGCGTCATGGTAATGAATAATAACTGCGCCACGTTGTGTTATTAATGACGCGTATTTTACTTCAAAAATCATGGAAGCAATGTTGAGAGTTAAGGTCTACCTTATCTACTACAAAAATCTTACACCCTATTGACCATTATTACACGCTCTACACCACTAGTTTGCAAAAAAATATTTATCACTTACCCTTCCATACACACATCCCGAAATGTAGCTATCCAAAAAATAGTACGACAACCACACGATATATATTAATTCGTAAAATAGACACTTAAGTTGATTATGAAACTGATATGGTGGCACGCGGGTGAATACTAATGGCGTCACTCTCATATAGCATTTTTTTTTTTCAATTTTTGGCTTCTTTTACTGTTTATAAGTCAAACTTGAGTGGCTTAAATTAGGTTAGAAAAGTCAGGTGCGGTTATATATATATATACTGTTCACAATTGACAATTAGCTATTCCTTATCCTCACCCGTGGCGAAAGCTCATATATTCTTACTGATATCTACGTCTTTCACCTTTATTACACTTTTTTCATGATTCCAAAATTTATTCTAATTTGTGTTTCCACACCACTGCGCACTTTCTTAACATTATCTTTCTTCTGTAAATTTTACTTTCTTTAGAGTAGCACTCTATTGACCAATTTTACACGCTCAAATTCTACACAACTAGTTTTCAAATCTGTTTATTGCTGACACTTCCATACACATACACACAGCCTGAAATGTAAGTATCCAAAAAATAGTACAACAACCACACGATATTAATTAATTCGTAAAATATACACTCCATTTGATTGCGAAATGGATATATTGGCACGCAGAAGAATACTAATGACATCACACAGATATGGCTTTTTTGAGTGTTTGCTTTCTTTTATTGTTTACATGTTAAGCTTTAGTCGGTTAGAAAAGTTATTTTTTTTACATATACGCAATTTTCACAGTTGACAGTCAGTTAAGTAGAAATCGGGTACACTCGTTACACAAAACTCGCGACAGGAAAATCCTGGGGGTGGGGGGATCGTGACAGGAAACTCCTTGTGCGTTCTTTGAAACTCGTTATTCGTAGCCGCTGAGGAGTTAATTTTGGGTGGAAGAGAGGGATTTACGAGAGGAAAATCCTTGATGTTGTATGTTGGAAGGAGATGACGAATGATTTTTGGCTCGTTACACAAACTCGCATCAGGAAAATCCTTGATATTGTGTGTAGATGACGCATGAATTTTGGCGGGAAAATCGGCACAGGAAAATCCTGGCGGGAAAATTGGGAGAGGAAAATCCTTTGGTCTTTGTAGGTGGGGTGGTAGCGTTGTCGGGAAATGATTGCACAATACTTTATTAGAAGAGACCCTCGTAGTCCAGTGGTTTCGGAAGTGGTTGTTGTTGACGTCAGCAGGGGTGATTGTCCAAGGCTATGAGTTGAATGTGGCTGGTATGACGCAATCGTTTCTGCAAGAAAACACTGAATTTTTAAGATGATAGCGATTGACCGTCGTAGTCCAGTGGTTTCGCAACTGGTTGCTGTTGACGTCAGCAGGGATGGTTGTCCAAGGCTATGAGTTGAATATGGGTGGTATGACGCAATCGTTTCTGCAAGAATTATTTTAATGGATTTCCCCCCGCGCGCACTCCTGGCTACGATCCTGTCTGACTTATGGAAAATAGTAATGCAAGCCCCCCTCTCAGCATTTCATTCGAGCTACGTCCCTGTACGTAATAGGGGATAACACAAATTGTTTGAAGTCTTTGATGAGAGGGATGTTTATTTTAATGGACTCCCCCACTGCGCGCACTCCTGGCTACGACCCTGTCTGACTTATGAAAAATTGCAATGCTACGTCCCTCCCCCCTTCCGCGCGCACTCCTGGCTACGTTCCTGTCTGTCTTATGGAAAATTGGCTATGAGTGAAATGTGGGTGAGAAAAGGAATTACGCAATCGTTTCTGCAAGAAACACTGAATTCCAAGATGACCGCCATGGAGCGTCGTAGTTCAGTGTTTTCGCAAGTGGTAGGTGACGTCAGCAGGGAAATTTGAAAGGATTGGGAACATGACGTGGAGTTTATTGAGGCGAGATAAAACAGTTTATTTTTGTTGGGGCCCTCAGTACAACCTGGTTACTTTCCTGGATGTGAGATAATACAACTTGTTTGAAATCATTGACGCGAGGGATGTTTATTTTTGATGGACTTTCCCTACGCCCAGCCCTGGCTACGTTCCTGCCTAACTTATGGGAAATAGTAATGGTCCCCCCTGAGCAGTTAATTCTAGCTACGTCCCTGTACGTGACAGGGAATAACACAAGTTGTTTGATGTCATTGAGGGGGGACAACTTGTTTATTTTTGATGGACCCCCCTGCAGCCAGCCCTGGCTACATCCCTGTCTGTTTTATACAGAATAGTTAGGAAAAAATACATATAATTTTACTAAAAAACTACGTCCTGTCTTGAAATTTATCAGACCTCAACAAATTAAATCTCCTAGCAGAAAGCCTGTACCCTGTCCTGCAAATGTACAATACCCCTCAAATTAATAAATCCTGAGAGAAATCCTGTAGCTCTCTTGTTAACCTCCCATAAAATCATCAAGAACGCCCTTAAACTAGTTAGACCCACTGATTAACATGATATTGATTGTGAAAAATTGAGATTTTCAGTGATTCTGCCTGGTGGAGATTGGGGGGGGGGTAACCCCAAAATTCGTTAAGAACACCAGCAATCGTTACTGGAAGAAAGTCTTAATGTTAAGATAGTAGGGATTGAGCAACGTAGACGAGTGCTTCCGTATATAGTTTATAAGATCATTGACGCGAGGCAAGATAGAACAAGTTGTTTATTTTTGATGGAAGCCGATCCCCTTAGCACCCACCCCTGCCTACGTCGCTGGACGCGAGACAAGATAGAAATACCCTGACCTGAAAATGTACAGACTCCCCAAAATGAAATATTCTGGCAGAAACCCTATACCTTATTTGATAGAAAACTGTACGTCCTGTCCTGAAAATTCACAGACCCTCAAAATTAAAAATCCTGGCAGAAGCCCTATACCCTGTTCTGAAAATGTACAGACCCCAACAAATTAAAAATAATAGCAGAAACCCTATACCCTGTCCTGAAAATGTGCAGACTCCCCCAAAATTAAATATTCTGACAGAAACAGTATACCCTATTTGATAGAAAACTGAACGTTCTGTCCTGAAAATTCACAGACCCCCCAAAATGAAAAATCCTGGTAGAAGACTACGTCCTGTCCTGAAATTTCACAGGCCCCTCCAAATTGAAAATGCTAGCAAACCCTGTACCCTGTCCTGAAAATATACAGACCCCCAAAATTAAAAATCCTGGCAGAAACCCTGTAGCTCTCATTGACGGGTCATCCCAAATTTATTAAGAACACTCCTAAATGAGCGCTATCTCTACAATACTTCTAAATATTTACGGAAAGAAATAGAACGGAAAAATATTTACGAAAAAAAAATTAGAAAAAATCTTTATAGCAAAAAGTTTATAGCTTCTTACCTTACAAGAATTATAATATCAATTCACACACGCCCCCGAAAGTGAAAAAAGCGAGACAGAAACGTTGTTTGCAACTTACTTTTTTAAAAAAATGTAAGACATGATCATAAAAAAAGGACAAGAGATTTTTCTTTAATTTTCAACACGATATCAGCATAACCTAACACCACCTTAATTTAGAATGAACTAATGAACGTCTTCAAATCTCGCATGTTTGCTTACATAGGGGTAGCAAGTTTAAAAACAGAGACTTCACACGTGATAGCCTTCGAAACTCGCTTTCACATAATTGCTGCATTCCGCTGAGTGAGTGAGAGAGAGGCTTGACAATTCTCCTTGTTTGATGGAATTCCCAATTACATTCACCCTAATTACAAGCAAGCGAATAAGGAGGAAAAACCCCCGAGTCTGCATCATAGCTACGATCGCATGAGTGACTGAGACTTGTTTTTTGACTATTTTCCTCGTTCAATGGAATTTCCAGATGATGACATACGAGCTATTTGTATGAACATTTAAAGTAGTGAAATTGTTGAAACATGGAAAAATGTCTAGTTTGATTGACACTCTCACCGATTGAGATGAGATAGAAACATGTTTTGCCAATAAAGCTATGATCAAAATTCCAGAAATAAATGAAGGAAAAATAATTGTTTGTATCTTTGAACTTGACTGACTGGTATTTTTGGAAAACACATATCGCGTATGAAAGTGGATGATTGCCTCATCAGCCTGAAAAAAAA
>JAGDQP010010743.1:0-13491 GCA_022664845.1 Lepisma saccharinum
TCGGGATCCACAATGGCAAGCTCTTTAACCACAAGATCCTGCGTCTCGCCATCTCCCTGGTCAAAGGCTTTGAACTGCACAATACTTCTTTTCATGACGTTCCACGAATGACTGAGGTAAATACAATGTTATTGCTACCTTATATAGATGTCATAGATTTGAGGTATTTGGCAAAGGTATGTTTTTAAATAGCATTATCAGTATAAACGTTGCGATCTTTATCGATCTGGATCAGGGAATCAAATTGTGCGTAGACAATACAGGTGATTGAATGTTGAAGTCGATTTGCAAATCCAATTTTCAAATTTACAGGAGAATCTTTAATAACATCCCAAGTACTATCATCAAGCGTATTGGCAGGAGACAGAATAAAAGCATATAATGTATACCCTTGAGGATAATCATCATAGGTAATGGTAGGGCCAGCATTTTGATGGAAAATACCAGTGCCAGAAAACAAGGTGTAATAACTTTGAAGGTACAAACGGTCTGCAAACTTTGGAGTTAAGGGAGTGGGTGGATAAAATTTAGAGCCAACTTGAACCTGAAGATGGTTTAAATCAAAGTGTTCGAAATGGAAGGGATTGAGATCATATCGACCATTGAATGCAGTATTTGAGACAAATCCAATGACAAGGCCTTTAGGCACATTACCCAGGAATAAATTATCCAGATTGTATGTTGATACATTTTGAGGAATGGTATGTACACGAGTTTCAACTCGCGTTAATGGTAATTTTGCAGTATCTTTAAGCATGTAGCTATTTAGCTGAAGAGCCAAATCAGCTGATATATCCATACGACGGGCATATAGTGTAACATCCTTTAACTCAACCTTAAAGTTTTCATTTTGCCCTGCCATAAGACATAACGTATCTTTGCTACGATACAATTTTACGCGAAGAGTAACCTTATTAGGGAGAATACGGTCGACCCCTGCAATATCTGTATGCAGGCGTCCAAACATTTCAAAGGGAGCACTGCCACCAACATAAGAAGCACGTTTTTGAAATCCGGTGTTTGCATTGTCTAAAGTATTGAATTGACTGGCAGTATCCTTATACCATAATGCACTGGTTAAATGTGTGGATGTAGCATCCTCTTAATAATTGAGAATGGTCTCGATATATGCACGATAAGGGTTTGTACCATTAGAAGATGAAATCAACTTGTCATTTAAGGCAATATCTACTTGACTGAATAGCGAATGGAGGAAATTATTAACGGGTAAGACAATATCGGCTGCAACGGGTGGAGGTCCTGCCGCTGCTACATGACGATTGGTACATTCACCACGGAGAATTCTACATTTAACGTAAAGGTAGAGGTATGCCGGATGAATATAGTCTGCAGTGTCTCCGGGAATAACAAATTCAATAGGTCCTTCTGATATTAATGTGGAAATAGGCCGATACTCGACCATGCGTGAGGATTCAATGGCTGTTTGTGTCATGGGTACAGATACCAAATCAAATTCATTGGTACAGCACTCTTTACTGCCGGGTGTAAGGAACGACCTGATGATTAACTAAAGATATCGCGTGTTTTAGTACGGTGTCTTTTGCTTATTTTTCGAGGTGGACCAACACGACCAGGAGCTCTTCGCTTACGTGCCCGTCTGCGACCACTTCCAGTAAGCAACTGAGTCATTTTATTTGCGGCTTTTGTCTTTAAAGCCGATCCAGCCTCGTGAACGCGTGCTTTGATTGATTCCTTAAATGGACGATTTTCCAGCATATCCCCCGCAACTTGCATTCCTGTCTGTAAGGCTTGTCGCCCAACTGCTTTTGCGCCTTGTTTAATAAATGGCATGGCAAAACGAAAAAGACCACGAAATAAACTGCCTATTCCATGTCCGCGCTGGTAAACAGGCCCTGCGAAATAAGGTATTCCGCGACCACGATATATTCTAACTTTCATTTGGAGAGACGTTTAAAGTGAAGTGTCACCGTCAACGTTCCAGATGCAAATGGCAAATCTCGCCCTGCATGGTCCTTTAGTAGGATTTCAATGGTATCAAAACCTAATCTGGATAATGGAAAGTAATGAACGTTTCGAAAGGTAGTGGTTTGTACTTTTCCATGATTCGTATCAGTCATGGTAACAATACGAAGTAGGGGTGCTTTTGTATCGCCAACATATCGTGGTTGAATAAGATCCGTATATACAAACACTTGCTGCGGATATCCAATACTCAAGTAAGGTTGCTTTTGAATGATTCCTTTTTTTAATATGTTTATGTTTGGTTCGAATCCTAATTGTAATGCGAGTAGGGGAGATAGACGTACAGATTGAATTATATCCGTCGCCGTAATTTGTACCGTATTGGAATATGTGAATTGTATGGTTGGTGTAATTTTATTGAGTTCATCCAGTAAATGCTGAATAGTTGCATAATATCCTGCTGTAACTTTATGTTTCACTTTTGTACCATTTGTTAAATCAAACCAGAAGATATTTTCTCCTTCAAGAACATTTTCACATGTAACAGGAATATGAATTTCTGCAAGACCTACCATCCATGAAGCATCATTTAACTGTATACGATGATTTAGAATATTACGAAAATGGCTGGGTGTATTAGCGGCATACGTATGTGTACTAGCATTGGAACTTAGGGTGATGTAGAAACTATCATCTGTACTTTCAGAAATCATGATGTTGCTTTCTGTTTAAAGTGAAGTGTAATGCTTGACGTTCCAAATTGAAATGGCAATTTTTTACCATGTTCGTCTTTAAAGTCTACGTGTAAGGTATCAAAATATTTCTTTTCCACTTTAACATACTGTGGATGATCAAAAATAAATGATTGGATTTGACCATAGTGGTATTCATGTACGCTAATCTTTCGCAAAAGTTGGCCAATATTAGGCTGAGTCTTGACAATATCAAGACAAACATTGATTTCAGATGGAATATTATATTCCAAATTACATGGATACGGTGCAACATCAGTTAGAATCATGGGTCGTCTGCTACGATGTATAGGGTAAAAGTGAATGGCGCGTGTACTTACATCTGGATCATTACTGAATCCAAATATATTTTGTAAGCCTGGCGTCATATCAATCACATATTGTCGACGACGGTAACGTAGATGTTCAATAGGGACTTGATGCCGTGTACTATCATAATGTAACATGACAGGATCAACAATTGCCGTTGCATCATCATTATTACTTTCCTCATCGAGAAGAAAACCCTCGTCGTCCTCTTCCCCTTCTTCATGATTATTATTGAAAACTGTAACTTTAAGTATTTTTTCAAGTAAAGTTAATATTCGCTGGTTTTCGCTCTCTTTTTCTTTTTGACCTTGTTCATGTTGTTGGTCTTGGAGAATGCGAGGAATACTTTCCAACATTCGAGGAACAGAATCATAGTAGCCGGGAGGAAATTTAATATTGTACTCGGTTTTCTTTTTCCCTCGTGTTTGAATAATAATTTCTTCCTCGTGCTGAAGATTATAAAAACTCCACGGGATTGTAATACCGGTTACACTCACCACCCAGTCACCCGTCAAATGGACTGGTTGGCATAGTTTAGTCGTATATGATGCTGTTGTATTTTCAAAGATGTGACTGCTTGCATTAGATGGTAGGGCTACATAAAATTCATTGAAACCCTGCTCGGTCGACATCACGAAGTCGACTGAACGTTTGTTTGTCGCACCCAGCTATTCATACTTGGAGGATATCCTAACCATTTGACATAGACCCAACCTTTTTGTCGCTTTAATACTTTTTCAATGAGATATGTTTTCTTTTTCCCTACAAGGACTTTTGAAGTTCTTGAGAGTAAAAGATTCCCTTAATGGGATTGGCGTTCCAGTCTTTGATTTTATAGGTGACTGGTGTACTTTTCACACATTGGTCTACAATAAAGATTTCACGATACCATTTCGGCAAGTATCCCCTTTTCCAATTTATGTTTATATTTGCTAACCCTAACATAATCTCCCGGATGCAATTTACATTTGGATTTGGTTTTAGTTTTGTTTGCGTATAAGGTCTGCCAGACTTGATTTACATTGGAATCATTAACGTTTGCAGGTGTCATCTTAATGGTGGAATGAATAGTGTGATTATAACTATGTATAAGATCGTCTAGTACGTCAATGTAGCGATACGTATTTTGAGCCGTAAAGTATTTGTATATTTTTTCCTTTATTGTGCGTATGAATCGTTCTACAAGAGCAGCTTTCATTTCCGAATGGACACTATAATGGTTGATGCGATACTTTTCAAATATGTGTTTTACATGACGATTATAAAACTCTGTTCCTAAATCAGTTTGACAATGAATGAATGGAAATTTTACCGATTTCAAAATTTTTGTGATGGCTTTAGCCATAACAGGACCCGTATTGTTCTTAACAGGAATACAAGTCGCATAACGTGATAACACATCAACGGCGCATAAGATGTATCTATACCCATGATTATACATTGCCACATTTTGCATATCCGCCAAATCCATTTGAATTAATTCGTGAGGACCATTGACATAGTATTGTTTCCGAGGAAAGTTTTTTCGTGCAGGGACATGTAACGTATGTGCTTCTTGTGAAGCTAACCATTTTTGAATGGTTTTTGTTGACAATTTGGTTTTCTTTCGTAGCTCGGAAACAGTTCCCAAAGACACTGGTTCCGTATATGCATAATATACTCTACGTAAAGACATGATTTAAAACTTGTATTCTCTATAATGCTTAAAGATATTTTTAAAAATGCTGCGTTTCTTTGGTTTTCGTTTAGGTTTCTTTACCTTCATCCGATGCTTTATAATACCTGCACCAAATTGAAAATTAATTAATTCTTTAGGAATATTAATTTCCTGAAGCAGTTGCTTGAATGTTTGAATTCCTATAGGGTTACGGGATGCTCTTTTTCTTACCACTTCATTTACGAGATCGATAATATTGGACCCAGGAACAAGATTATTGTCTATGGTTACAGCACCTGTCGGATCCCAACTGATGCGATTAGATGCATGCATTAGTTTTAATAAGACTCCCGTCTTTCGGCTAAGTGTTTTCGGGACTGAATCAAGAATGAATTGAAATAATGGTGAAGATTGACTTGTAGGTGCCATTGAGGGATCCGTGTCTATTAGAGGTAGTGCTATTGGTTTATGTGCTTGAGGGGTATGTTCCAAGTATCGATGCAGAGCTTGCTGGTACAATTTCCATTTTTCTTGGGTTGTTAGATCAGTGCGTTGTAATATATCCTGCATTTCCTGGTCTAAACGAGCCTGATGTGATTCGCTGGATTTAACAGAAGAAACCATTTGAGCCGATGCCTGTTCAGGAACGAGTATCATTTTTTGAAACTGTGAAGTAGCCATACTATCGATTAAATAAACTGCCTGCGACTGCACTTAATACGGGCGCTAATAATAAAGGTAAAAGTGCACCACCCTTTTGACTTAATAGTTTACGTTTGCTCTTAAAACTGGATTTTGCAAGAGCAAGAGCACGAAGCGTCTTCTTATGACGACGTAGACGTTGCTTCTGACGAGGAGAAAGCGGGATGTTGCCCTTTATGGTATTTTTAGCCACTTGTGCTACAGTCCAAATAACACCTCCAGATGCTTTTTGTAATAGCAATTTACGTTTTTTGCCTTTGCATTTACACAGCGTACGGAGCGTTTTATAGTGATGCTTCAAGCTCGACATCTTGTTAGCGACTCAGCATGATTGGAGTATTCATGTCTTTTACATGTGTGTACACATGCATGCTTTCATCTGAAAAAATTTGAATACGTATACTAACGGATCAGGGGTTTGTCGAGTTAAATCAAATAACAAATAAGAATGAGGTTTGACTGTAGCTTTTTCAAATACCTCTACAACACCCTTGCTATGATGAGGCATAATTTGACGTGCCAAGTATTAGATTTGTAACTTATCACGTGGGTTTTTAAAAACTACGATATAATGAGCATTAAGAGATATATCACGTGCATGTTTACCTTTTGGAAACAAATTTTGTACAATAAATATTACAGATAAACTTTTATGATGTGCGAATTTAGTAAATAGGTCTGCCACGTGTGCGTTAGTTTCACTCATCAAATCATCAAGAATCAATAATGAATTAGGTTGAATCTCAAATGTTTCCATGTCTGGAATTCCATGATGAAATCTAACGTTAGATACACTAAGGTTTGGTACCGCCGCTCCATAGCACCAAACAATTTCTTTAAACTGAACAGAAAACATTTTATTACGATGTTCAAGTAAACGATTGACAAAATAAGTTTTACCAGAGCGGGAGGGTCCAGCGACCAAAAGCGTACAAGGGTGTTGAAAGGACAACATCTCGATTTGAACTACTCCAGTTGCAATAGAGATTTCCTTTTTATACCGTCATGGACACGAACCCAACTTTCCTAGCTATTGACACTCACACACACACACTTATGCACCACAATATCCATAGGGGAGTGTCTTAAAGTCTGTTGTTGTTATGTCCTGTATAACAGGTTGTCTCTTGTTATTTGTCATCTGATGTGTTTTCGTCTCGGGACGTGACACGATGACGAACCCTGGCTTTCTGCAGCTATTATTTGGGGAAAATATTACCTTCTTTTCCGATTTTTCCATAACTAAATTATAAAACAGTTCAAAATTAATTTCTTGACGTGCCCTGTAATTAAGAGTAATACCCCGAATTTTCATTACATCTTCAATTTTTCCCGTACTAATTTCTCTTTTTCGATACGCAAAATTTTTAGGACCCAACCCAATAAACCAAATGATTTCCCATCCAGGTTCAATTACATCAGTTAGCTGCCCCAAATAATTTCCAAGATAGAGCGGGGGTTGGTCATACTTATTTTGAATAAACATAATTGAATCAGTGTCTACAGACAGTAATTTATCGTAGCCCACTTTTTCAATTAGTTTATATAGCCCAAGTCGTGCCCATGACGATATAAAGGCGGCAAGGCAAACGTTTGAGAAAGGGAGCGGCGCATTTTCTTTCTCAACATCCCGATATGTTACAATAAGATGCCGATCGGAACAACGGTTGATACCTCATATTGAGGGGACAGCAGGAGGCTGAGAAATGTCTGACTGTCCGTTACAACACAGGTTTGAGCCAGGTCGGTTATTTGACCCCATTTACCAAATAGGGAATTCAAGAAGATTTTGGATATATATCTCAAACCTGGATTATGAGAAATATTATTGTATTCCATTTTGATATTTTGATGTTCTTCATAGTTTTTAATTATATTCTCTTTTTTGTTCTTCAGTTTCGCACTCTGCAGGGAAACCACTTGCCTCTTGTTTCATTCGTAGAAAGCTTCCAACATAGTCTTTGAATAATCCTGTTTTCATCTCGAATTCCCATACTTCGTGGATTTCTTTGACTATGTATCCTTTTTTGATAGCTCGGGTGAACAGAACGTGCCTCTAAACATCCGTTGTTCTGAGTCGTGTTTACATTCCCCGATATTTGTTTCTTCCATACATGTTCGACACAAGCCGAACATTAATCTAGAATGGCAATTCATAGCTAAAAGTGGGATTTTCATGGTTCTCGGGGGTTCTACCGTGCAGTCTATTAGACCCTGAACTTTGCTTATATCGGGGAAATTGGCCTTGTACACCTTGGGTGCTCCCACTGGCAACGGTTTTGTTGTCATTAGCCAAGGATATAATGAAGTTACATCTACGTAGGAAAAATTTTCATTTTCTGAACATTTGTACAAGGACCTGAAACATTCTGTTCGGCCACCCTTGAATGCATCCTTTGGACTAAGACCTCCATCCAGCATCGCATCGTGTGTCTGAATAAAGTCCTGGATGCGCCTATCATTCTTTACTTCCTTGTCCCACTCGCATTCCCACATGACAATAACTTTGTTTTTCAATGTTTTTTTCAAATATTCAATTTTCTCCATGGTCCCTGCATATTTTTGCTCCATGCTTTACCCGCCATCGATGGCTTTGTGCCTGAGGTAAGGAAAACAAAGAGGACACCCATGATGGTAACACCCTTCGTATTCCAGCGCTGTTTTTGTTTTTTCTTCATAGCCATCCACCTTATATTTCCCAACTTTCCATTCACCTCCATTCGCGGCATGCCGGATTTTTCCCCTGGATGTGGGGCATATAACTTAACCACTGCACGGCTTTTTTACTCTGGCGGTCTCGGTGTTCAAATCTGCAGGGAGGGATAATCGAAATAGTCTCTTCCGGTAGGTAGAGAGTGCGAAACACTTTAATGGCCATGCTTGCTATAGTTGATGATACAAGAAAACACTGCAGATCATCCTTATGTTCTTCAATAATGTTTGAAAATTTTACTACGGCACTAGCTAATATGTGTACATCATTCCTGCAATACTCCAATAATTCTTGCTGCATATTAAATTTATAGTCTTGTTTTACGCACTCGTCATACCATTCCTTCAGCGCTTTGTATTCTTCCTCTCTCCGGCTTTGAGGGTCAAAATATTCAAAATCAGGAATGAGATCATTGTAATCCTGATTTTCAGGCACATTAAACAAGTAGGGAAACTCTCCTTTCTTCAAGGTATTTTCTAACGCTAAAGTTTTAGGGAGTTTCGCCAGTTTGACACCCATGTACAAAAAAGTGTCCCGGAAGATGATTTTCTTGCTACCCAAAGCCATTTCTATAATCTTTTGGCCCTGAGCAATAATTTTCAGCTCTTTGCCAAAACCTTGGTCCACTAATAAAGCCTTGGCGGCCAGAATCATGTCATACCTGCTTCCGTTTTGGCTTAGAACCACAGTCTTCCCGAACGAAGGACGTTTTTTTAATACATGGACTATGAACTCTTTCATTGTCTTGAAGGAGAAATCACGGATACTACCATTTTCCGTGTCTCCGCAATCCATGCATGTGTCGTCTGAATTCTTATCTTTACATTCATTGCATCTATGGGTCAAACATACTAAGTTTACAATATGCTCGCGCTCGCCCTTCGTATTTGGACCAAGTAGCATTGTTTCTACGTCAAATATAATATACAGATATTTCGTCTAATGTTCTGGTTTCAGTTTTTTCACAAAACATTGATGGTCTGGCATGATGTACTTTTCACATTGTCTACAGTAATGTTCTCCGCATTCATGTGGCTGTTTCTTATTTTTTCTTTTCCGCATGTCGATGGTTACACAACTCGGACACTGCTTCACATTGTAACATATGGCCTTACCCTTGTCAGGTACCTTTTCATGATTTCTATAGCATTCGAGAGAAGGAAATAATCTTTTGCAAACGGAGCAGGGAAATCGTCCTTTTTCCTCGTCAGAAATTGTATCACTTACTTCACAGTAGGAACATTTAAACTTACACTCATGGTTATCTTTGTGGTTATAACCCTTCAAGCACAATGGACAGTACTCTTTCACTCTCAAATACGATTTAATAAAGGTAATTGCACTATAATGCCCATCGCTATAGTGGATATAAAGCTGCTTTTCAGCTTCAGGTCCCGCGTACCGAATAGTTGCCTCCCTTGTCCCTGCATTCCTCTCATATACTACAATTCTATAGCGTGGAAGTAAATGCCGCTGGAACTGATTGATTTCCTCGACACCACATCCTCTTAGCCTCTGTACATCAACCCCTGCTTTCTCACAAAGATCTTTGGCTTCATTAATCCAGGCATTTGGACAATGTTTTAAATCCTGAAGATTGTACACTTTACGGCTGTTACCCTCAGCTTTTGCTCTGGCCATGACCAAACTCTGTGGGAGACAGTAGAGGTCTACTGGAGGCGAGATGATGTATTTCTCGAGGAAAGCATTCATTTCCATGATTTTGTCCTGGCGTTTAGTTACTCTCCCTCTTCCTTTGTATGGATTCACAAAATGTACTTTTATGTTCACTTGGGCTAAAAGGAAAGTTTCATTACTCTGAATGACGTTTTCTATGGAACGTAAAATTACATCTTGTGATAGTTCATCCCTTCGTCTCCACCCCACATACATCGGTCTATTAACAGTGGAATTACTAGAATCCAACGTTAAACCGACATAAGCCTCAGCGTCAACGTCGGGAATAATATTATCCAGTGCAAAGGAAAAGAGATTCCCAACATAGGCCTGTACGTCATGTGCATTTACGCCGGAATTTGGTTCGATAATTATTTGTCTTCCTTCAATTCCAAAGTTGCGATACATACGGTTACTACGAGAAACGATTTGAAAATTATTATTATGATTAGTAGAGACATTACTACTACTGTCTGCATTACCCCTACTAGTACTCGCACCTTGGTTTCCAGCACCGTATAAGTTATTGCCGGGTGGTACCCAATCCTGCCATTGATCATCATTAATATCATTTATCATGTGTTCCATGATCTGTTCATATAGATTAAAATGATGTAATTTAATATTCTCAAGTAAGCTTTCATCATCACCATCATCATTTTCGACTTCAACATCCCTTTGATCAAGGCTAGTATTATCCTCGACGATAACTTGCACATCATTATCATGAGGGATAATATTATCCTCAATCACCATCACCTCCTCTTGTCTTGACGGACCAGGTCCGTTGGAAACATTCGTGTGAACGGAAGAAATATCACCAAACATCGCACTGGCCACCTCATTCACAATACGATCCACTTCCAGATCCGTAATGCTTTCCATCAGAGCTTCCATGCTTTCATCCCCGAGTAAGGGGCTGAAAACAGGGAACTCCTCCTTCATAGCTGTAGTGGAAGTGGAAGCCATTGGAACAGATTCCACCACCACCTCATTCTGATGGTTTTGTGTACCCCGTACACTATTACGTGAAGTATTAGCATAAGGGATACGTTCACCACCAGGAATAAAAGGCAGCATTGGAAACTGTCCCAGTGCAGCATAGAAATTATCCCCGTCCCGTCTCCCCAAAAATGCATATACGGCATCAGAATGAATGCGGTCACAATCAATCATACCTCTGCCAAATAAATTATCAAATTTCCTTCGTAGTAATTCAATTTCGCCCTCAAATCTATAAGGGACGGTATTGAACAAATCGAGAATGTCTACCACGTTTCGATAGGCATTAACGATTTCCTCTATACGGTCCACACACATCTCTACAAGATGAGCAATAAACATTTTACTTACATCAATACTTACGGGACGATGACCTTGAGCCTGCAGATAACACAGCCATTGCCATGTGCGTATCAGTTTGTCATTAGTATTCAGGGCTCCAGCGTGGAAGGCGGCAAACATGTTCTCAATAGTAGTGACCATGATTCTAAAAAGAGATAGATACGTCTAATGAGTGATGGACAAAAAACATTATATTACATGTAGTTCCCACAAAAGTTAGAAAATACAAACAGTAAAACTGATTTCTTGATTCATATGTTCTTTTAAGATAAAAACAAACAAAACTTTGGCATTTTCTAAAAATGTTTCTAACAAAAGAGATATATTTTCAATCAAGTTGGCAAGATAAGTAATTTTCAATTATCATATCAACGAAGAAAGTAGTTCAAGTTTCTACGAAATGTAGAAATATAAGTTTAAAAGACAAAACTAGATTTTTAGGAATGTAAAAAAAAGACTAAGTTTTATTTTTTTCATTTGGTTAGTTTTTTGAACGTTTAGGTTAATTATCTAAAAGAAAAAATCGCCTGGGTGTCCCTTATTTTGATAGTTACACTTGTGCTAGTAAGAAAACAAAAGACATGGACGAGTGTGAAACATAAAATAGAAAGAAAGCTTTGACTTTGTGTTGAGAATCAAAATGTTTTTAAAATTCAACTTACACTGATTATTCAAGATACAAGTCACAAAACAAGCGGAACACAAAATGGAATGGCTGATGAAGATTTAATTCTCAATACAAAATGGACTGGTTTCGGAGCTGTAACAAAAGAAAGAAAATTTTTAGTAATACGATGTTTTTTCACCAACTTAAAAATACTTTTTGCCATAAGAGAAAGAACAATACCGATAATAACTTTTATTTTCTCTGAAGGTAAAACCATAAACTTTTTGAGTAAGTTGTTTTTTTTGTTCCAAATTTTCTTTTCATAATTATTCTTAAAATCTTTTCTTTTCTACTAAAACTTTTTTAAAGAAATTCTTTTCTTAAGATTTTTTCTTTCTCACTAAAACTTGTTGCGAAATTTTTTTCTTTCTTATTAAAACTTTAAGTTAAAAATTTTCTTTTCACAATTATTCTTAAGATTTTTGTTTTCTTACTAAAACTTTTTTAAGAAATTACTTGTTACGAAATTTTTTTCTTTCTTGTTAAAACTTTTTGTTGAAAAATTTTCGTGTTAAAACTTTTTGTTCCAATTTTTTTCACAATTATTGTTAAGATCTTTTTTTATTAAAACTTTTTTAAGAAATTCTTTTCTTAAGATGTCTGCTTTCTCATTAAAACTTATTACGAAATTTTTTCTTTCAAATAAAACATATCTTTTGTAGCGACAAAATATTTTTCCTGTCAAACTAGAAACTACAATTATTTTGTAAATATTTTTCTAATTATACTGTATTAAAGATTTTATGTAAGAATCAAACTTTTGTGCAAGTTAATTTTTTTGTTCTAATTTTTCTTTCCACAATTCTTTTCTTAAGATTTTTCTTTTTTTACCAAAATATTTTTTTCTTTCTCACTAAAACTTGTTACGATTTTTTTTCTTGTTAAAACCTTTTGTTCCGAATTTTTTTAACATTTTTATGTATGTAATAACTTGCAAACTCTCTCAACTGAAATACCCTCTCAAATGCTGCTAAGATCGTTAATAAAAAAGATAAACCTTGAGTTCTCATTCTTCAAACCCTATCACTATTTTAATTAATAAACAAGTATGTTACTCTTTCTTTAAAATACACTTTCGACATCTAAGTGTGTTTAAAACAAATGCCTATAAATCTTTTCAGTTCTGAAATACATTCAAAGTTTTGAAATGTTATTCTCCTCTTGGTCTAAAAATTTTCTTTTTGAAACAGTTAAGTCCATACTCTAAAATGTTGTTCTTTCTGTTTTAAGAATTTTTATTAGTTAGATTCTCTTGATGGTCTAAAATTATCAAACATAATTGCAAAAGTTAAATCAAAACTGTAAAATGCTGTTCTTGTGCTTTTAAGAATTTTCATTAGTTAGATAGATTGTTTTCAAGGTCTAAAATCAAACATGTGTACTTGCAAGAGTTGAGTCAAAACTGTAAAATAATATAATAACGAATATAATTCAACTTACTTTGCTTTTCCTTATTTTCAAGGATATCCAATAATAAAAATATTGTAATCAACGAATATTAATTCCAAATCTGGAAATATGGGAGACAAGAAGTTAATATCAGAGAGCAGCAAATTAACGTCTAGTCTACTCAACAGACAAACTCAGAATGCAGTCCCCCCTTGCATATACCGGAACTAAAAGACGCGACAGTCACCCTCCCCCTCTCTCCAACTTCTCTAAGAAAACCATATGGTCAGTAAGTTCTACACACGTGTATCCACTTCCAGTGCACCGGAAATGAAAG